>CATIWQ010280596.1:0-12455 GCA_949673415.1 Euphorbia schlechtendalii | reverse complement strand
AATTAGACAAGAATGGCCAAGGAAGTCATTAATGGAGATCAAAGCTCTGCAGCAAAGCCACCGCCAACCCCTTCTCCTTTGAGATTTTCCAAGTTCTTACAGGTACCAAATATATATTCTTCATAGAATTTATATTTACCTAGTGGCTTATTTTGGCATTTGTGTTTTCATTTTTGAGACAATTGCTTCCAATCTGAGGCATTTTGTGCAATTTAGCTGTTTGTAGACGGGAGTCATGTTATTACAGTCTTCAGATGTATTCAAAATCTTAAACTGTTTTATTACATCCAAAAATTTAGGCACAATTCTCATCTATATTTATTTGGTGCTTGAAATCTGATTGCCCTTTTATCGACAGTCCAACATGAGAATTCTGGTCACTGGAGGAGCCGGATTTATCGGCTCGCACCTGGTTGACAGGTTAAATGGAAAACGAAAAGAACGAGGTAACAAACTTTCCGAGATTTTAAACCTCTGGCTTATTTTGTTCTTGTTTGCCGCTGCAAAAAAAAAACACACGCAGAAAGAAATGTGAAAGCTCAAACAATGAAGATGTCTTCCATTTAAGAATTACGTCACATAACTTTTGTGGTGTTTATAAATCACTCAGGTTATTGTCGCGGATAACTACTTCACCGGATCGAAGGACAATCTTAAAAAATGGATTGGTCGTCCGAGATTTGAACTCATTCGTCATGGTACCGCTCTTGTTGTTTGGTACATATGTTTTTTCGGGTTGTAATGTTAATAATGTCAATGTTTTTTTAACAGATGTTACTGAGCCCTTGCTAGTTGAGGTTGACCAAATATACCACCTTGCTTGCCCAGCATCTCCAATTTTCTACAAATACAATCCCGTAAAGGTACTTGCATTTTTCACTCCATACCTAAAAGTTCCGCTTTTCGATGTGAGATTAGTTGTTGAATTATAACTATGTTGTTGTTGGCAGACCATAAAGACAAATGTGATTGGTACGTTGAACATGTTGGGACTTGCCAAGCGTGTTGGAGCGAGGTTTGAGATATTTTTCCGTGTCTTTGTAATAGTCGAGGACGAGGTTGTTGTTATTGTTAGTAATAGTATAGTTATTGGGAACAGGATTTTGCTTACTTCGACTTCAGAGGTGTACGGAGATCCGTTGATACATCCCCAAGATGAGAGTTATTGGGGAAATGTCAACCCAATTGGTATTTTTTTATTATTGTGTACAATATTTAGATTCATACTGCAGAAGATCTTGACAATTAAGAGTTTAGTATTTGGGTGGTGAAATTTTTACAGGAGTCAGGAGTTGCTATGACGAGGGAAAGAGGGTGGCCGAAACTTTAATGTTTGATTATCATAGACAGCATGGCATTGGTAAATGGCTCATTTTTCCCATTCTCCTAGTTGAATTTGTACATTAGTGTAAAAATATTATTCTGAGAAGTACAATCTCCATCAGAAATAAGAATTGCCAGAATTTTCAACACTTATGGACCGCGGATGAACATCGATGACAGCCGTGTTGTCAGCAATTTCATAGCCCAGGCAATCCGGTAATTTATCTAGTTCTTTTTTTTTTGCGAATCTCTTGCTACAACATCTAAATTATCATCAATGGCTTTGAATATAAATTCAGTAATGAGAAGTTGACGGTCCAAGCCCCTGGAACACAAACTCGAAGTTTCTGTTATGTATCTGACATGGTATGTGAGAATCCAAGCATCATGCTCTATAATGGATGAAACTGAATACTTAGTATTGGTTGTTATATCATTATCTTCCTTTTTAATGTTTTATGATTATTCTTAAAGGTGGATGGCCTTATTCGACTAATGGAAGGCGAAAACACTGGACCCATCAATATCGGAAACCCTGGTAAATAATGGAATTCTGAAGCGAAATCATTTTAGACGCTTGGCTAATGTATCCCAAAAAGCCTTATTACACCTTGAACTTGTAAAAAGTTTCTGAACTTGCAAAAGTGCACTAGTTTGCCCCCCTCATGGCCACTTGCTAATTACTGGTTGGAAAGAGAAATATCCGTTAAATTGCATCACTGAAAAATCAAACTAATTAGAAACTGACATGTGGCAATGGTGCATTTCAAACAAGTTCAGGGGGCAATCTGTAAATTTTGAAAGTTAAACGTGGCATCAGACGTGTTCAGGGTAAATGATGCATTATGACAAGATTATTTAAGTAACAAAAAGCAAATACTGATTCTGTTTATAATGAATGTTGCAGGTGAATTTACAATGCTTGAACTTGCTGAGAGGGTGAAGGAGGTTAGTTTGAGTTTTGGTGTGTGCGTTCTGTAATTTGCTTAGTAAGATGAAAAGAGAAGAATAGTGAGTAATGGTGGGATTGCAGCTTATAAATCCGGAAGTTGAGATAATAACAGTGGAAAACACACCCGATGATCCACGACAAAGGAAGCCCGACATCACAAAAGCGAAAGAGATACTAGGATGGCAGCCTAAAGTCAAGTTACGGGACGGTCTTCCTCTCATGGAACATCATTTCCGACTCAGGCTTGGAGTTCCCACAAAGAATTGAATTGAATATACTTAAATTCTCAAACAAATTTCTTTTGCATAGAAACTTCATTTGTATTAAAGAATTCAATTAATTGTTAACTAATATTTACGATGTTATCAAAATAATTTGTACATGTATTTTGAATCCAACTAAAAGCATATGAGAATGTATAATTGTGAAAATAACATTCAAAGGCATAACTGAAATAAATTCCTTTGAAATCTTGCAATTTTTTTCAAGAATTCTATTCACAAAAATTCAAATATTCTATCAAACAAGGAAATTTGAAAAAAGTGAATTCAATTGAATTAAATACCTTTCCAAACACACCCTTAATTTCCAGAATGATACAAAATGTTTGGAAGATAATGCAGTATTATGGTTTCGACATGGAATTTTATCTCTGAATAAATATTATTGCAAAGGATGACTAACGACGAATATATAAGAGATGCAGATTGGAACTTTAAGCTTCTGCAACAACCTGAGGTTTAGGTTTTTTGTCTTTGCTTTTGCTTTTAACGGACTTTTTAGCAGCGGCGAATTCACCATCTTCCACTTCTGATGTGTTTTCGATCCTTGCAAAGACTGGTTTCGGCTGGGCCATCGTCTGACCACCTTTTAAGCCACCCCATTCCGTCTCTCTCTACAAACATCAAATCCTTTGATAAAATTAATACGACAACACTACAATGCATGTGTTTGCGAATTAAGGAACAGAAACCAACCCAAGTCAAAGCGTCGAACTGGTCCTTAGAGAAGCCAAGCTGTGAGTATATTCTCCAGCATAAACTCGGTGCTACCGGGGATAAGGCAACTGCTATAATCCTCACCACTTCCAATATAATCACAAGATCCTGGTTTATCATCAACCAAAATGAAAACAAAAATAAATTGAAGCCCAACATTTTCCTATCTTTATGTGCACGTCTCTTGTGAAACTAACTAAGAGCATGTTTGGCATTGCTGTTAGAGCTGCTATCACGAAAATTTTTTTTTTAACAAACTTTTAATAGAACGACATATTTTGACATTGGACAAAAGATTTTGACTCTTAAATACTAATTAACTAGGAATGTTTGCTATTAATTTCCAAAGCTTTTCAAAAAAGCAGCCTGGGAAAGCAATTCCAAACTGGCCTTAAGTACGAGAGAAAAGCGAGACTTGTATGTTTCGTTTGTCAAAACTTATGTCCTAAATTTTGTAAATACAAAGGAGAAACCTTTGCAGCAGCTTCAGAAGCAGCACCGCCTTGCTTAAAAAGAGACCACGGAGTACGTTCATCCATGTACACATTTCCGGCATTCCCGATCTCAAGAACACCCTCACAAGCCATCGACAGCGACAGATTTCCGTAATGAACCCTAGCTTTTTCCACCTATTGAGAAAGTATAGTGGGAATTTAATCACACATCTCGCTACCACCGAAGGATAAAACCACTCCAAAATCAAAAGCTTAATAAAAATAATACTCACCAGCTTCTCAACAGTGTCCTTGAGTGCATTTCCTTGGGCTGCAATAGCTGAATCAACTACTAAAGTAGATTGGCAGTTCTTTTTAAGCAATCCAAGGGTACGATTAAGAAGGTTTCCTATGGTATTGGCAAGATGTGCATTGACAATGTTAATAAAGCGCTCCTCAGAGTAGTCTCCATCGTTGCCAAACTCCACCTCTCGGAGGAAGAAATACCTGACTGCATCGGACCCGAACTTCTGAACCAATTCATTTGGCTCAAGTGTGTTCCCCAATGACTTCCCCATCTTCAGGCCATCCTATAATGTTCAAAATAAAAAGCATTGCTGCATGAAATAAAATTAGGTGTAAGCCAGAAAAAAAAGGGGAAAAAATTAATATGAAGCTTATGAACTCTAATTTTGAGGTTTGTTATGTAAAAGTGCACAAAGGAAAATTTAGTGTGTATTCCTTCACTTCCAATTTAAATCATGGAGGTCCAAATTGCTGCTGTCTTTATTCATTTCCAGACTAAAATTTGAATTTCTTTGAAACTTGTCGAGGAGTCAAATTTAGCTACTTTTTTCTTTTTCTTGGTTGCTGAAAATATTCTACTTGGCGGGCTTTAGCTTGTTATGCTTAAGAGTATTTTCTAATTTCAGTTGCGCCCTATCCTCAACCTTTATCAATAAAAATTTTAACATGGCCACGAATCTATTCTTGAGAACTAAATGGTTCGATATAGCAAATTTATTTTGAGGGTTTTGAAAAGGGATTTTCTGAGGCGTATGGACAACTACCATCTAGTATATATGTAATTCAATGAGCCGATGATTTAAAGAAGAAATTTATGAAAAAAACACCGTTGACTAGTCTAGAAATAATCCAACCAATTGATATTTACTTTGAAAAGATTATTACTGCTGCCTTAAAGAAGCATCTTCTTAGTTGGCAAACTAAAACTCTTACAAACAATGGTTGAAAATTTACCCTGTGAATACTAGAATGCAAAGTTTGTCATGCATTATAGAAACTTAATAAGACATGTACATAAATACCTTTGTCAAGAATCCATGTCCAAACACCATTTTAGGGAGGCTCAAACCAGCAGATATTAGCATAGCCGGCCAATAAACTGCATGGAAACGTAAAATATCCTGCATAAAAATAAAATTAAAAAAATCACTGTTTGCATAATGTTAACACAAAACAATCATAATGTTATTGTCATTGTTTGAGTACAATAGCTTCACATAAAATTGGAAAATCCACGAGGAACACAAAGTAAACCACAAACAAGTCCAATATTCCGCAAGCATATGACAAGTAGCTAAGAAGTTCACTGTGGGAAAAAAGGTAATAATCGAAGATTAAATGCAACATTAGGCTGTCTACATTCCATTCTTAAGTTTTTTTTTTATCAAAAAGAATTAAAAAAATCAAGCAGAAGACATAAATACCAAGTTTCGTCTGGTCTAGTCATTGACATTAAAGTGAAAGTAACGGATGCTAAAAAAACTAAGGTATTCCTAATGAAAGCAACAAAATTTCAAACACCTTGCCAATCAAATGTAGCGATGCAGGCCAGCCAGCCGAAACAGCATGTTGTAAATTTGTTTGCTCCTTGTCCTCTGACAGAGCTGATATATACCTGCTCAAGAAAACAAGAACTTAGGGCCATTTTGGTTGTGCTTTCCCAAACTGTTTTTCTGAAAAGCTCCATTTTCAAGCTTTTCCTACGAGAAACAGAGTTGATTTTGAAAAAAACAAGTCGAACAGTTCCTAATTAAACAATATGAAGGACCAAAATGTGTTGTTCTAATTCAAAATATCCAGTTCTATAAAAAGTTTGTGAGAATAACTTATTGGGATAGTATCTTAAAAAGCAATACCAAACAAACCCTTGTACTCTTTTTTATGTTGCAGTGAGCCACTGGCACAAAAGAAAACATGAGTTATTCTACTAATCCGAGAGAGGTAAGCTCTCGAATGATATGACTTCAGACAATGGTCAATGCAATTGAAACTTGGCCAAGTTTCGTTTTTATACATACAAAATTAACCGAAATTACTATTAAAATTGTGAATTGAAAATTACTTTTTCAATAAGAATCTTACTCATTCCGAATAAAAGCTAAAGTGAAGTGAGCTTCAATTTGAGGAGCAGTTCACTAATGTGCAACACATAATAGAACATATTGGAATCTAAATAGATAATATTGTATTATATATTTGAGTAAATTTGCTGCCTTGCCATCATTCAAGTTGAGTATTAATTCTAATTATCGGGACGGAAACTACTAAAAGTCTCACTAAATGTCAAGTTGATTTCTTAGTGATTTGTAAGTTCAGTTGAAGTAGGGTCAAGAAAAGACTTACCCCAGTAAAGCATCAAACCAGACATATATGGTTTGCTTATTGTCATTAGGAACTGGAATTCCCCAATCCACAGATGCTCGAGAAATTGAAAAATCTTTCAAACCACTTTTGATCCAACTCTGGACCTAAAATTGACAATATAATAACAGATGTCAGGTGCAACGGTAAGTTTGCACGTTTTTTTTTTTTTTGTTTTTTTTGCTAAAGAAAGCAAAAGAGGATATTGGGCTTAAAAACTCAGAATCTTAATGCTCCCATGCACGGCCCCATGACTAAAATTGATAATTCACTTGAAAATTATGAAACTATTCAAGTTATCAGTTAAGTACATAAATCGAGCAGTAAAAGGAAACTTAAAAATCCTTAAAATCAAAGATCAAGCCACTGTTACAAGGAAAACAAGTATAGGGTCTGCATAAGCTTCTAAACTGGTATACACAAAATAACATGAAATAAGAAGAAAACTTTTCTGATGATTTTTCCCCCAACCTCATTCAAACGATATGAAGGCTGCACAAAATTCGGATTCTCTATCAAAGTTTGTTCTAGTGCTTTTTGGTACTTTGACAAGGCAAAGAAATAATTATCCTCCTTGCGATGAACACATGGCTTTAGATGCGTCGGGCAACAGTTGTTTTCAAGCAGTTCTTTCTCATCCTGTAGATATTAACAAGCGAATACTATCAATCTCTCTTAAATGTATATCTATACAAAACAATAAGGATCATCAAACTCAGACTGATGCGTTCTTTCTTTACACGACAAAAAACACACGAGTCTTTTCTCACAGTAAATGTACGATTTCTTAAGACCTTGAAAATAATGCAGGACAAGAATTCAAAGTAAATGCAAGGCACCACCTTATACTCCTCACAGTTAACACAGTATAGTCCCTCATAGTCAGCTTGGTAAATATCTCCATTGGCAAGAACCTTTGAATAAAATTCCTTGACAACTGCTTCGTGCTTGGGATCAGTTGTTCGAATGAATTTGTCATAATCAATCTCTAACTGTCATCGAGAAAACGCAACGCATTACATCATTACAAATTAAGCTGAAAGAGTATAAAAATTCAGGAAGAGAAAGACTTACATCTTTCCAAAGAGTCTTGTAAGCTTGAGATATGATATCACAATGCTCGTTTGGGCTAAAGCCACTAGCAGCTGCGGCTGTTGCAATCTTTTCTCCATGTTCATCTGTGCCTGTTACAAATATAACCTTCTTCCCTAAGAGCCTCTGCAAATCCAATTTGCCGCACGAATTAGGTCACTCTATTTCACAAATTAGGTTTGAACTTCGAACAAGAATCAACTCAATTTTCGTTCTAATGAATGGTAAACACACATCCGAAGATTCAATGAAATCAATTAACTCGTTCAATTGAAACCAGCAAAGCGATGAGGATATGAGTAAAATAACCTGAAATCGAGCAATAACATCAGCGGCAATGGTAGTGTAGGCACTACCCATATGAGGAGGGGCATTAACGTAATAGAGAGGAGTTGTGAGGACAAAAGTTTCTGGTTTGTCATTTAGGGTATTGCTATCTGAGAAGGCGCAAGAACAGTAGAGAGATTTTCTGGATTTAGGAGGAGAAAGAATTAGACTTGGATGGAAATTGAGACGGGTACATGTTGGGGACTTTTTGGGGATAGAATAGAAAGGATTTAAGAGGGAAAGGGTGCTGTGTATTGAATGGTTTAATCTTGAAGCCATTTGTAATCTCCTTCAATTGACTACTGGGTTAGTTCTGTTAATAGCAGCAGAGTTTTCATCTGCTACGCCCTCGCCGTAAATGGCAGCTAAGCTTCTGCTCCACAGATAACGAACTTCATGTTCCAGCCCCAGTTAGATATTATTTAACAACATGAGTTACATTTTTAAAAATTATTTCATATTAAGTAAATCATTTTGTACAAAATTTCTGTCATTTTTCGATTTGACCTTCTAAATTTGGTACTAAATCAGAGTGTTTTAAGAATCTCTATATCTGTCCGAGATTTAGGCGCGGACTATTGGAATTTAAGTGAAGTCTATACGGATTTATATTTTATCAATATATTAAAATTATAAATGAAGTAAAATATATAATATTATAATATAAAAAACAATGATACACATAAGATTAAAAAACGCTAAATAACATAGTATTTTGGTCAAACTTCTGGGTCAGGTAGCGGTTCGAGCCTGTTCCCATTGGTCGAGCTTGAACATTCATATTTTTATTAAGTCCGGTTCGAGTTTGTTAAAATTCAAAGTTTTATAGGTCGGATTTGATCTTTATGTAAGTACCCGATAAGGTTGTAAATGAACCAGACCGTTTGTGAACAACTCGATGTTCGGCTTGTTAAAAGTTTGACTCGGCTCGGCTCGATTTATAAATGAACAGTTCGTGAACATGATTTTATGGCTCGAATTATAAATGAACTGAATATGAACAAGCCAAAGTTCGGCTCTTGAACTCGTGAAGAAACTCGATTAAAGATTCGCGAACATGTTCATAAAATGGCTTGATAAATGTTCGTGAACTAGCTGATTATTATTATTGCATGTCAAAAATAAAATTTTTGTAGAACTTAAAATAAAGTATAGCTTTATAAAATTAAACTGATACAACGACTATATGTATAATATTACTTAGCCTAAATTTATGTAAGTACTCGATAAGGTTGTAAATGAACCGAGCCGTTCGTGAACAACTTGATGTTTGGCTCTTAAAATCTTGACTCAGCTCGACTCGATTTATAAATGAACAGTTCGTGAACATAAATTTATGGCTCGAATTATAAATGAACTGAACATTAACAAGTCAAAATTCAGCTCATGAACAAACTCGATTAATAATCCGTGAACATGTTCATGAAATGGCTAGATAATTGTTCGTGAACTAGCTCGATTATTATTATTGCATGTCAAAAATAAAAATTTTGTAGAACTTGAAATAAAGTATAGCTAGGGGTGTGCAAATGGTTCGGTAACCGAATTACCGAACCGAAATATTAATTTGGTTTGGTTATTTTAAAAATTCGGTTTGGTTCGGTTTGTAAAATATCAATATTTCGGTTATTCGGTTCGGTTCAGTTTTTGTATAGAAAAAACCGTAATAACAGAACCGAAATATATATAAACACATAATAAAATATTATTTTTATATCACACCTTTATTCCTCTTCTTAAAAATACACTCTTATTCATTTATGTATCTCTACGAAGTCATTTAATCCATTATAATACTTATATTGGATGTGCATTTTCCATTTTAAGTGTTAAAATTTGAAATTTTTGTTAATTAATTTAAAACTTCGGTTTTGTTCGATTTTTAACCAAACCGAATAATTTATTTCGATTTAATTAATACGGTTTTGATTCTTATTTGGTTTGGTTTGGTTTGGTTAACAATATTTTCCTTATTTGGTGTTTGGTTAATTCGGTTCGGTTCTATTCGATTCCGTTTCAACCGAATGCACACCCCTAAGTATAGCTTTATAAAAGAAAACTAATGCAATGAGTACATTTATAATATTAATTAGCCTAAATTTATGATCCATTTTAAATTATGTATTGAATTGAATTGGCAAAACTATTGTTTATAAATAAAAATAAACGAGCTTGTTCGAGAACAAAATTAGCGAACTATTCACAAACAAAATAAATAAGTTGTCCGTGAACAGCTCGTGAACAAAAATGAACACTTAAACAAATGAACACAAACGAAATTTTGAGCTCGAATTCTAGCTTGGCTCGTCTCGTGTTCGTATAAAAATTAAATAAACGAACACGAACATGGTCAAACTCAACTCAACTCGGTTTGTTTACATCCCTACTTCTACCCAAACCCGATCTTGATCCAACGAATAATAATTTTGTTTATTACGGTATATGTTTATATTTAATTTTAATAATTATTTGACATTTTTATATTTCGTCCCATTTTATATTTTTATATTTGATTATAATAAATTTTACTAAGTATTATAGATTTTTAGTAAATAATGAAATTGTATAGAAATTTTAACATATTTTTATCTTTTTTGTTAATTTTTACCATTTACTCTAATAAAAGTTTGAAATAAATAAAATTATTCAAGGGCAGTAGACTACGCTTAGGAATGATCTTGTAAACTCGGGCCCAAACACGTTCCGATCTCGAAGTTCTAAAGTTTAGGTTTGGGTCGGGATTAGGTTAATGTTTTTAATCAAAAGCTCAACAAAACCAACGTGAGCTCAACTCAGCTCACCTAACGAACACGTTTGATATAAAGTATCCTAATCCTTTTTTTTTACCTGAAACGCATTATTTCTCGACTTGAGACTAGAAATGAAACTTTTACGTGGAAGACATTATGATGTATACTGAACTCAAATATTGTGAATTAAAAATATTAGACTACTATTATTCAAAATATTAGGGATGAAAACGGGGCCTCAAATCTCCGAATCCGATGGAGATCCGCTCCGATAAGGATGGAGAATCTCCGATAAGAATTCTCCACGGGTAGGGAGTGGAGAATATTTCGTACCCGAAACCTTAATGGATATGGAGGTAATGGACTCCCCAATCCGATAAATCCCCGAACCCGACACCAATATACCTCCATTGAAAAATCCTCAAATATTTCTTGAATTTTTCTCGAAACCTCCAAATATTTTCTATATTTTATAAAAATTATAGTTTATATTATATAACATATGGATACGGACTTATTCCAAGTTTTTTTTTTAATTCTACAAACCATGCAACCCTAAAGGTTATGTATATAAATGGAAGAACAACATGGAATTGAACCAAATATTGTTGATTTTGATGTTTTCATCCATACTCTTTATTTTAAATGTTGAACATTGCATCTCAAGTTTGATGTTTATTTTCTTACAATTTATTATGTAATGTGATAGACTTTTTATATTATATATTAAGACTTTAAATTTATTTAGCATTAAACATTGAAACAACTTGATCAAATAATATTTTTAAGTAATTATTCAAAGTTTTTATTGTATGAAACATATTATTATAGATGTTTTTATCTATACTCTTATTTTGAATGTTGAACGTTGCATCTCAAGTTTGATGTTTATTTTCTTAGGTTTTATTATGTAGGCCCCGTTTATTTGTAGGAAAATATTGTGCTAGGGAAAATGTTATGCAAGGGAAAATATTAAGCAGGAAAATGAAATATTTTCCTATGTTTGGCTACATCACTGTAAAATATTTTCTGATGTTTGTTTACAATTCTGAAAAATATTTTCCAACTACAAATTTAACTATACAAAATCTTGTGTGTGCATGCGTGCATGGTGGCGGGGTGGATGAGGTGGTGATGGTGACGGTAGTGGTGTGTTGAGGAAGAAGTGGATGTGCTGATGTGGGTGGAAGAAATTGTGGTGTTGGAAGTGAAGGAAGTGGTGGTGTTCGGGTGGAGGTGGTGGCGGCGGCAGTGGGTGTAGGAGGTGGTGATGATGGTGGCGGTAGCGGTAGCGGTAGCGGGATGGAGATAGTGATGGATATGTTGGTGTAGGTGGAAGAAGTGAAGGTGGTAATGGTGGAGGAGGTGAAGTAGGAAAGTAAGGGAAAATATTTTCCCATCTTTTTTTTGGGAAAACATTTTCCATTATTTACACTATATTTTCATGTTGACTTGCGCAATATTTTCCTTTGACTTATTTTCCAAATCAAACAAATGCAGGAAAATTCGGAAAATATTTTGGGCAAATTTTATAATTGTGCTAAAAAGGTTTCAAAATTACACTTCTTACGTTCCATTTGAAAACTGACATTCCTTACCAATATTAAACTTCCTCTTTACAATTAATACGTCCTATATAAAGGACAGTTTCTTCCTCTTTACAATTAAACGCGATTATCAAATCTGAAAAACTCATACTCGAATCCTCTATTTTCTCTCAAGCAACCACTGAACGTAAATCATCAAATCCGAATCACTCAATCTGAAAAATCTCAATTTCCTCCCAAATAAAATCGCGATTTCTTCACATCTTCACCAAACAAGTAAGTATCTGAGCTCAATAAATTTGATTTTAGAATTACAAGCACATGTTTGAGAACAATGCGAACTGAATTTTGATTTCTATAAACTA
>CATIWQ010280586.1:0-16868 GCA_949673415.1 Euphorbia schlechtendalii | reverse complement strand
GGTTTGAGAAATGTTTTTCTGTTGGGGAAGGGAATTCTTATATGTCAAAAAGCGTTTTTACTCCCTGCAACTCAATGTTGTTTAAAACTTATGGTTCGCCTCTTTGAAAACTTTTGGATGATTATATAAAACATTCAATGGGGATTATAAATATTTTTTAATTAACAGTTTTTCTCATCAAAAGAGTTTGCCACTATTAGCCAATTAAAATATCTGCTTGTGATTATGAAATTCTTTTAAAAGGTTTTCTCGTCAAAAGAGTTCAGGACTTTCAGCTAATTATAATATCCACTGCGGATTGTGAACATTTTTTAACATATTTTCTCATCAAAGAAGTTTGGCACTGTTAGCCAATTAAAGTATCCGCTAGGGATTATGAAATTTTTTGAAAAGGTTTTCTTGTAAAAGGAGTTTGTCTCTATCAGCCAATTAAAATGTGAAATCTAATCTTTTTGGAGACCATTCGATTGATTACATTTAAAGATGAGTCTATCCATTGATGTATTGCTTTGATAGAGGTGGTCAAAGGCTGTGCATGCATTTTTAACAATGAATCGATCGACTGCTTTGGAGATTAGTCAATTGATTGAAGTTTAAATTTTTAAATTTGAATCGCACTCAGTTGCATAATCCTTTAATGACTCAATAAAGATGAGTCGATCGACTGGTCTTAAATTTTTATAAAATGATGATTCTCAGAGGCAGAATCCTTTTTCAACAATTCTCTCCCTTCTCTTATTTTCTTGCTTTTTCTACATTAAATAGTAGCATGTTTACTCAGATTATTCTCTCTTTCCTTCTTTATCTCATCTCGTTCTTCATGTACACAAAGATGAAGATGACTAGGGAAAAGATTTTACACCCAAAAAATATAAACACAATATTGATTGATGGGGTGGAGGTTCAAATCCCCTTTGTCGCTACTGGAAATGGTTGTAAACTCCTAGAGGGGAAGATTTATCATGATATCAGTAAGGGGCTTCAATTCCACTCGTTCTTGATTCTACCTCTCATCTAATCAACTACCCGATAAGTTCCTTCCCTTTCTCTATATAAAACATGTTTACGAAATATTCAAGCATGTCGGGAGATATTTTCCATGATGCTTTTTATGAACAAGTGAACGAAATCTTGCGAAAATTTCCCCTATTGTTTGTGTGATTTCTAGTGTTCAGTTTTTTTATTCATAGTATAGGTATCGATCAAATGGTAATTGAGACATATCATAGGATCGACTACTCTTTGTGGTAGTCGATTGACTAGTTTTTTTTATTTACGTTAACTATTTTGTTTCTCCAATAAGACCAATCAATTGAATGATGTTGTGCTTATATGAGTCGATCGACTACTCTTTCCATGAGTCGATCAACTACTTTTGTCTTGGAATTTATTTGCGTTAACTATTTTGTTTCTCCACTTAGACCAATCAATTGAATGATGTTGTGCTTATATGAGTCGATCGACTACTCTTTTCATGAGTCGATCAACTACTTTTGTTCTGGAATTTTTACAGAAAGCTTGTTTCATCTTCGCATGTTGCTGAAGATCACCTAGAGGATGGAAATATGAAGGGCCCTGTCCTTTGGTCGTCCAAGTTTTAAATTATATTATAATGCAACAAGTTTTGGGGACTTTATTCGGATGTATATTCCTTTGGACAAGATGAAAGTTCCTTCCCTTTCTCGAGAAGCCGCACACTTTTTGTTGAGGCGATGGTCAGATACAACTCACACATTCCACTTGTGTGACGAGTATAAGGATATACTCCTATAAACTAGGATGCCATCACGGGTTTGCAATTTGATGAAGAGGTTATTGATAAGGTTTTATATTTGTATACTATTCGTGTTATTTTGTATGTGTTCTTAGGTATGGATGCTACTAATTTTGAATCTAATTTCATATTTTAGGTATTTCGGATGCTAGATGGAAATTTACATGCAAAAACTAATTTTAAGTCGATTTTGGAAAGCTGTTCGTATTTTGGCCATAACATCCTCATCTGATGTCGGATTGAAGAGATTCAGGATGTTCTGGAAACCTAAGAGATCAAGCTACATTTTCGTTGTAATAGTCATCTTCAGATTCGGACTCTATCAGCACGAAAATTGGGGCCAAAGTTATTGCATCTGCAAAAAGTCCTATTCAGGATTGAATTATGTCGTCTTTCCAGTTTTATCTATTCGGGAATTTGAAGACATCCAAAATAGTAGCATCTAATTAGGATTTTATTATTTCTCTTTCATATTTATATTTTCCATTTTTATTTCTTGTTTAGTTAGTAATTGGAATTGTATTTTAATTAGGAGTTTGTTCCTAATTAGGCTTGATTCTATTATTTAAGTTAGTTTTAAAGCGGAGTTTTTGGGCTGCAACTTTAAGCCAGAACATTGTTTTATTTTCTTTAATCTTTCAATTATAATTTTAGTTTTCTTTTCTTTAATTATGAGTAGCTGAACTCTTAATCTTTTGGTGAAGTCGATTTCAAGGATGTAGTTGGATTGTGAGACTTGTTTTTAATCGTTCTTTCTCTCCAATTCTCAATCTATAATATGATTTATTTTTATTATTATTTAGGTTGATGTTTCAAGTAGAGCTTCTTGAGGTTTTGACCTATTTGATATATCGTTATTCTTTTATAAACTGGTTGGTGGGATTTATAATTGATTTGTGGTAACAAACGGGTTGTTGGGATCCGCAGTTGTAGTTGAGTCTATCGAATTATTTCATGTTGGGTGATTAATTTGCTAGGAATTGGATCTTCAAATCTTAATGCTAATTTTGTGGTTAAATCTTGTATGTAGGGTATAGGGTTATCACAAGGTTAAGGGATTAATTGCATGTTGGGTGTTTTTAATCTAATTTAGTAAAAGATACTTAATTGTAATTGACGAATCAATGTAGTTAAACCAATTGGTTGAAAGGTAAGACTATTTTTTGTTTCCGTGATCAATCCAATGCAAGCCGAAGAACCGATTTCACCGAAAGATCTTTTTACTGTTGATTTCTTTCCTATTTTTATATTTATTTTGTTTAATTAGTTTAACAAAACAAACTCTCAAAATCCCCATATTTATTTTTCTTGTTTTTATTTTAACTTGGTCATTGATTTGATATAAGATTAGTTTGTCAATTCTCTGTGGATTCGACCCTATTTACTGCTACTACAAATTTAGATCTAGCAAGCATATAGGATTTATTTTTGGGTGGATTCAACACCCATCAAATTTTAGCGCCGTTGCCGGGGAGTTGATTTTAATTAATTTTGTTTCTTTTGATGATCAAGATTGTTTGATGAAGGCCAACATCATGACGCTTGAAGAGATGATGGCAATAATGGCAGAAAATACACTCCAATTTCAGTAGAAGACGGAGGCTAGCATCACAAAATTTCAAGAGATGATGACCACAATGGCAGCTAACACACTCTTATTTCAACAGAAGACGGAGACTAGCATTCGTAACCTCGAGAACCAAGTGAGTGATATAGCCACTAGATTGAGTAAGTTTGAAAGTCAAGGTAAGTCTTCCTCTCAAATTAAAACCAATTCGAAGCTAATTGTGTGTGCTATAACTCTTAGGAGCGGAGAAGAGCTAGATGAAAATGAAATGGGCAATGATGATGTTAGTTTGGAATCCAAGGAAACTTCTAATAACGCCTTGAATCCTAAGAGAACATCTTCTTTAGATAAAGAAATAATCGTTCCGAATGTAATTAAGAATATAGAGATTAAGGATCCATTTCTTGATGCATTTGAACAAGTTCACATGTGCAATAAATCGCTCCAAGTGTGTTGCTTATATAATGGGATGAATGCTAGGATCAATCATACATTGTCTATGCATGACTATAACAATCTAGGGATAGTTTTGCATATAGAAATAAATTTCACTAACTTTGATCTTTTGTTGAATGAGCTGAAGGAGATTTTTACAAGCTTGGGTATAGAAGAGCTTGGCTCGAATAAACCGGTGTGGGATCCTGGTTGAACAATTGTACATTGAGCTGAACGACGTTAAACAAAGGCGCTTATAGGGAGGCAACCCAATTTTATTTTATGTTTGAGTTTTTAATGTTTTTAAAAATTAAAAAATTAAATATACAAAAAAACAAAAAAAATGAAAGAAATGGGCATGGTTTCCAGCCTTAATTAAGGCTAGAAACAGACTGCTCCACTCAGCGAGTGGAGCATTTTACTCGCCGAGTGGGGCCCAAAAAAAATAATTTATTCATTTTTAATACTTTTTTAATTTATCTTTTTTAATTTCATTTACTTATTTCTTTTCTTTCTTGTTTTTAGTTACACAATTGTCAACTCTTATTGCCGCATTTATACTTGGACTAAATCACATAGCGGACTAAATCTCAATTGGTCGACTCACTTCCTCCACCATCAGGTTGTACCGTTCTTTTCTCTTCTTTTTTATTTTAATCTTTTGTTTTTGGTACATAAACAAGGGCGTTTGTAGTTTAAGTGTGGGGGAGAGAGATATACTTTTGCATGAGATTGTGTTGGACATGAAAAATTGATTAAAAATTTTTGAATTTTTTGAGAATGAGCATGTGGATGATCTGTTTTTAGAATTTTTTTATTGTCTTAATGAACATGAGAATTTGGATAATTTGGAATCCTTTAGTCAATAACAAAGATGCAGAATGCAATGTTAGGGTTTGTGAAATTTGAAAGAGCTTGATTGTAATTAACCTGTTAAACATGCAAGGTTTGAGAATTTTTAAGTTTTACTTTACTAAGTAACCAAGATCAGTAGCATAACCCTTGCTTGGTAAGAATTTGAGCCTTTTCCATGCATATAATATTTGTTGATTGTTATCTTGTTGAGTGGGCAAGACCTTACTGTTTTAGTTAGAACTTGCTATGGGAGATACATGAAAAGCTTATATATGTTTTTGTGTTAGTCTTGTCAAGACTATGGTTAAATTCTTGTATTGGAAGATTAAGGCACCTAGGTTTTCATCCTTCTAGCCAAAAGCCTACCCTTTAAATTAATCATAATTAACCCCTTTGAGCCTAAAGCCCTTCTTTGATTACACACGCTACATGCCCCTTTCTCTCACTTTGATTTCCTTTAAACAACCTAAGATCTTTCAGTGGAGATCCTCATCATTTCAAGCATCTGGAACAACAACGAAACAAAATCTCGTCATCATTAACGAAGAGCAGTAATAGAGAGACAGGAGCTTCAAAGCAGAAGTAAAATCAAGGGTACAATCTTTACAATATTAGTGTACGTACTTGTAATTTCTATTTTCTTATTTTATGAGTATTCAAAAAAAAAGAAAAAAATACAAAAAATACAAAAAAAGAAATAAATTGTTATTTCATTTCAAGTAGTTTTTAGAAAGTAATAAGAGTTTGCTAGATTGCCATGATCGATTCAAGTCAAGAAGAACTTCTGAGATTTTCATTAACACTGTCACTTCTGAAAGATCTTCTAATACACAAAAATCCCTTTTCTTTCCATACCCCAACCCTAGCCAAGTTACAACCCTTAAAGACCTTAGGACAATATAAGAATTTTCAACATGTGGTGGAGACTCGACCGAATGGCAACCATATGGTCTTTTACAGTTTGGTTTTGTTGAGGACCGATTTCTCTTTCAAAGCCTAAATACCGAGTGAGAGTGAATCTTGTGAGGCTTTTTGATCTTGTTGAAACTTAACTGAAGTAAGAAGTTTAAGTTATCTTAAGTTGCATACTTTTCATTGGTTCTTTAGGATCGCTCTATTGAAGGTCTCCTTACCCTAGTAGTGTTGTCTAAACTTGTTGATGAATGAGAGAGTTTCCAATTTATTCATATTTGATTGCTTACTTCTTTGCATTGTCCCATATCTTAGTTTTTAAATCGATTGCTTGAGGACAAGTAAAATGCAAGTGTGGGGGAGTTATAAGGTGTTATATTTGTATATTATTCATGTCATTTTGTATGTGTTCTTAGGTATGAATGCTACTAATTTTGAATCTAATTTCATATTTTAGGTATTTCGGATGCTAGATGGAAATTTACATATAACAGCTGATTTTAAGTCGATTTTGGAGTATTTTGGATAGCTGTTCGTATTTTGGCCATAACTTCCTCATCTGATGTCGGATTGAAGAAATTTAGGATGTTTTAGAAATGTAAGAGATCAAGCTACATTTTCGTGTGTAATAGTCATCTTCAGATTCGGACTCTATCAGCACGAAAATTGGGGCCAAAGTTACTCCATCTGCAAAAAGTCCTATTCAGGATTGAATTATGTCATCTTTTCAGTTTTATCTATTCGGGAATTTGAAGACATCCGAAATACCTAAAAAATGAAATTAGATTCAAAATTAGTAGCATCCATACCTAAGAACACATACAAAATGACACGAATAATATACAAATATAACTCCTTGATGAAGAGGTTATACACTTTAACTCTACATGAGCTTAGGTCACTATGACATCGATCTTGTGGAGAGGCTAATGGGGATTCGTTGGATGGAAAAGGATCTTCCTTGCACCTAGTTGTTCAATTTCTAGATGGACCTTATGAGGAAGGAATCATAGTCCTTTCAGATCAAGTGAAGTGTGCTTGTTCCTTCATCCTTTATACTTTTCCTTGCTTTGTTTTCCCTATAGGTACCTCGTTTGACAAATGGAACTATTGTATTCCCTAATTGATTTGAGTAAAGTTAAGGGTATGGTTTAGGGTAGAGCAAAACTTGCTCAGATGTATTTAGTATTGGATCGGTGCACTTGCCTTCATGTGAAGAGGGCCGAAGACTTCTTTGTTTGTCCTTGGAACCTTTATGTGTTTTATTTGTGTGGTTCTGACTTGAGAGTTTTTGTTGATTTGGGCTTCTGACCATGACATCATGGTGAGTCTGATTGTTACTCTATGGACTAATATGCTAAAATTCCCCCATTTTGAGGTCTGGTGCAACTATTGAAGTTGGATTGCTCCGGTGGAGGAAGAGAAGTATATGCGTGAGTGCTTGTTTGATAGGGTAAAGGTTTACATTTAGTAATACTCTTTAAACATAATAGGTAACTGACTTAGTTTTATTGCTATAGATTGATACTTCACCATGGGGAGTACAAGTGGAAGTTGTTAAAAGTGCAGAGATGGTGGCTTTATAGCAGCCATAAAAGCCTATGATGACTATAAAAGAGCAGTTAAAGAGACATTAGAAGCGGTATTCATCATCGAGAAGATATCATCAATTGTCCTTTTCGAAGTGATTGACATTCCAGTGATCTTCTTGCTACTTCTTGGGCGAACTTGGTTTCATGCCTTAGGATGAGTTACCTCTACTCTCTACGAGAAGGTCAAGATCCCATTTCGAGGAAAGATCATTACTCTAGAAGTTGACAAAGTGACAACCTTTGCACCCCTCAAAATGGAGGAAAATAATTTGAAAGGCTTCACCGTAGCAATATGTGAAAGATAAGGCAATCAATCAAAGGGATATTAGAGCCCATGGATCAAGGAGTACATGAAATAATATCATGTTCCAGGTACTGGCCTAGGAGCATAGGGGTAGCCATGCTAACTTTTGATACCAGGTCAGGGAAACTGAAATCAATTAATCTCGACTACAAATGCTCTGAGTTTGAATAATGCAATCCTCCAAAGCCTGTTACTTTCAGGTGGTTTGTTGAAAAGCCATATGATGGGACTATAAATCAATCACTCATCATGAAAAGCCATGTTTTGAGATCTTCTCTGATGTTATCAACTATGATCTGTATGGGGCTAATTGTCATTATGCTTAAAGGAGAGGAAAAAGAGAAATAATAATTATCAAACATCATCGATCTTGATACTAGATTGATCTTTCACCAGGTAAAGCTCACCATATAAGGCAACGAGAAGAGGACCAAGGAAAAAGAAGGAACCCCAATCAAAGAGGAATAACTCCTCAATGCTCTCGCTAAGATGCTAAAAGCACACCTCAAAGTGGTGGAGAAAACCAAACCCAAAGCAAAAAAGGAGAAAATGAAGGAAGCCATCCCTAAGCTAGAGAAACGGCCAAAAAAGGCAAAGCCAATAAGATGGAGATTGAGGATGATGATGAGGAGATACTTATAATGCCTGCGGACAATGCCAAGAAGGAGCGGCCAAACAGAGCTGCATCTACTGAGGAATAGACTCTCAAAGATGAAGATCCCACGCCCATAGATGAGGATGAGCTTTTTTATCTCTATCTTTAATATTTTTCAAATAAATAATGTATTTTATGATGCATATAATAAAGTGAAAGACTTTACTTAGTTTGATGTGTTCCTGATTATGATTTCATGCATCCATTGCAGGCCGTTACTCTCTTCGAAGGCGAATATAGGGCTCTTAACTTTGAATCTATTATAAAGGTGAATTCTAAACAAAAAAATTACAAATCTAATATGAGACTTTGTATTTTGTTATTTCAATTATTTTGTTATTTTCGATCTATTACATCGAGAAGTGTTTGAACCTTACGTCAAAGCTTAAGGGGTTGTGTATCACTTTTGGGTAAGTCCTCAAACGTTTAACCTCTTCATTCATGTTTATACATTTTCTTATGCTCAAAATGTTAGAATCTCGATTTTAGGATAATTTATCCTAAGTGTTTTAAAGATGAAAAATCAATTATCTTAAGGAATATTGACTCATAATCAAAATTGTGCTATACGTGTTTAATACCAAGTTCTTTTTGTGCACTACATATTTATTAGAAGTTTTTACATATACATACTTCACATTTATTTGCTTGAGTAACATATAATAAATATCTCATATTTATTTAATTATTCGAATATTTATGTCCAATCATAAGAAAAATATCTACTTAATCAGTTTGGGGTTAGCTTGAAATTGGGATATACAAAATGCATAATTCCTTTTATATGTATATGTGCAATTTTCTATGTCTTGACTAAAAGTTGTAGAGCTTGGAGAACATAATTTTAAGCTGAAAATGGAACCAGCACAAAGCTCAATGCTGCTGAATTTGACAGATAACCTTAAATAGAAAAAAACACTACTAAGTAAGAAAATCCAATATGTCCAGTACTAAATTTAGCAAAGATGTCAACAACTATTGTTTTCCTACCGAATCAAGTGCCTTTTAACATATGGTCATCATCAACCTTTGTAGACTTACCAAATCAAGCATTGAACTCTTAATCAAATAATAAACAACTATCAAGGATTAAACAACATTTTAAGACTCACCAAATGAAGCAATTAAAACCTAGAAGACCATGAAGATTTAAGCTATATCTAACAACATTCACAAGTTGTGTGTAACAACTACAGAACAGCCAGCTACATCAAACAACTTATAAAAGCTTGCCAAGATAAGTTATGAAGACACAACATAAGACAACAAGGTCTTAATTAATAATCTCATTTGTCATCGAAGAAAGTGTGCTTAATATTTTCATACTTCTAAGAGAGATTCGTAAACATTGAGCTAGTACTTCATTGTAATCATCCTTAGATTAGCTTTCGAAGAAAGAGTGAAATCTTGAGTGATCAAGTGATCTTTCATCACACTTATTTAATCTTGTGACTGAGAGCACTACTTGGATTATAGGTAGTGGGGAACCTAGTTATTGTATTCAAACTTGTAAGAAAGGCACTTTCAAGTGAGGAATAGACTAAGTTGTAAATAGGTTTAAATTCAACCTGTTGAAATGAATTCTATAGGGTATTAAAGATAGAGATGGAATCAAGAACTAGATTAGGCACGGGCTACTGAACCAGGATATATTATTGTGTTTTCTTTCTAACTCTAAACCTTTTTCTTAATCTCTGCTATTGATATCTCTATAGGTTGTGCTATTGATACCAACTGTGATACTATTTCTAATATTGATATGTGATGTTTCTTTTAATATTACTTTCTCTCTTCTATGCTTATTTGGTATGTATTGCCTTTGTTCATATGAATATGTTAGTATGTGTTGAATACTGATAGTTAGATTCGCAACAGTTTTTTAGTAATTCTGTTAGTGTGTATAGACATATATGTGGTATTGCTCTGTTCTCTGTGCAATGGGTTAACAATATTGTAGCTGATATTATTATTGTTACTGAACTTTCGCAAAAGATTTTTTAATCTTCTATTATTCAATTCACCCCCTCTTGAACTATTGTTCATATATAAGAGACTAACAAGTGGTTCGGAGCTTAGCTCGTTAATACTTGGTCAAAGGATCAAGAGCCAACGTTTAATATGGTTATTCAAGCTTGAAAAGAGATTTCTCTCAAACCCATCCTGAAGGGATGTGCCCTACTAGACCCCTTCTGTTCATTGGTACAAATTACAGCTTTTAGAAGAACCGTATGAGAAATTTCATTCAAGAAAATAATTATGGTGCTTGAAAAGTTATTGAAAATGGCCCCTACAAACCTACCAAGGTTGTTGATGGGGAAGCTATTGATAAAATTGATGAAGAGCTTACAGTTGAAGATTTCAAAAAACTTCAACGTAATGCATATGCTATTAGTGTTTTACATCATGCTTTGGATGTAACAAAACATAACAAGAGTTTAGCTTGTCAATCCGCACAAGAAATATGGAAGAAACTTGAAGTTACATGTGACGTAACAAATCATTTCAAAGAAAGCAAGATCAATCTAAGCATGCGATTGTTCGAGCTATTTGAGATGAAGGGTGGAGAAGGCATTGTTGTGATGGATTCCCGATTCACAAACATTGTGAATGAACTAAAGCATCTTGTAAAGACATTCCAGAACTAAATCAAGTCAAGAAATTTCTTAGGAGTCTACCTAAGAGTTGGGAAGCTAAGAAGACTACTTAAAAAGGTTGAAGAACTCTCAACATACAAATATGACGACTTGATGGGATTTCTATTGACGCATAAAATCTCCTTGAGCAACTATATTTGTCAACAAAGATAAAGAAAATTTTGATGATAGAAAGCAAAAGTAGTGCTGCAGGTAAATGACTCAACTGATACTGATAGTAAAATTGATGATATAGCCTTGTTTACCAAGAAGCTTAAAAAGTTATTCAAGAAAGGTGGAAAGCTGTTCAACTACCATACAAGAAGGGAGATTACTCAAAGAATGACTACTCAAGGAATGACAAATCCAAAGGAGATTACTTTAAGAAAGATAAGAACATCACTTATTTTGAATGTTATGAAAGCAGACACATCAAGTCCAATTATCTCAAACTCAACAAAGACAAGAAGCATGGAAAGAAGGCAATGGTTACTTCTTGGAGTGACAGTGATCAATACTTTAGTGGAGATGAAGATACTGACATTGTAAATGTATGCTTCATGGCTATTGACACTAATGATTCTGAAGTTGATGAAGAGATTGTAGTCAAGGGTGGTACTGTTGCGTCAACACCTACTAAGAAACCAACATCTTTTTGAGATGTTGAGGTAAATCTTAATCCTATAACTCATGAAGAACTAATTACTGTTATTTATGAAATAGCCATGAACTTTTATGAAAAATGTTGAGAAAGTGAAAGCCTTTGCAGAAAATGGTGTGAGGAACTTGAAAATGAAAAAGTTTCATTACATCTTGAAGTGAAATATCTTTTGGAAAGTTAAGCTTTCCAAGAGTGTTCTTTGAAGAGAAATATTGAGCAAGTAAGTGCGCTTGTGAAAAATTAAGAGAACTCAATGATGATATTGATTTACTGAAGAATGTGAGGATTTAGTACCCAAAGTACTGTAATACTGGAAACATGTATTATAGAGGAAATGGATGCTGGAAATTCAGTAAAGCTATACTATGTAGCTATTGCAGATGATATGGGCATCTGTCAATAGATACTAAGTCTAGAATGGAACTGCTATTGAGAAACTTATTTGGAGACCAAAGCAAATTGACCTAATAGGACCCAAATCAGTTTGGGTTCCTAAGTTTAATTAGTTATTTTGCAGGTTGGCCTGAGGTGCGTAGAAGAGTTAACACTCTAGTATGTTGATAGCGCATGATCGAGGCACATTATAGGTGATGAAAAATAATTCATCACATTTGAGCCAAAATCAAATGGAAGCGTTAGCTTCAAAGTCAAATAGATGGGCAAAATCATTGGACATGGTAATATTAGAAAAGGCCCTACTATTGAAAATGTCTCGCTTGTGGAATATTTGAAATATAACTTATTGAGTGTTGCTCAACTTTACGATAAAGGTAGAAATGTTATATTTGAATCTCATGGATGCACAGTTACCGATTCTCCTAATGACAATATCATTTTATTTTCTCCTCATGTTGATAATGTTTTTATGATTAATTTGATTGAGAACTTGTCTAGTAAGTTATGCATTGTATCTAAAGAATATGAATCTTGGTTATGGTATAGGAGGCTTGGGCATGCTAGTATGAATCAAATATCCTAGTTGGTAAGATATATTCTTATTGATGAGTTACCAAGCGTTAGTTTCGATAAAGACCATTTATGTGATGCATGTCAACTAGTTAAATAATCAAAGAAGTCCTTTAAAAGTAAAAATGTCATATCTACTTCTAGTTCTCTTGAACTATTGCATTTTGATTTATTTGGTCTGGTTCAACCTATGAGTTTAGGTGGAAAGAAGTATTTTTGATGTTATTGTGGATGATTACTCTCATTATACTTGGGCAGTGCTACTGAGCAGTAAAGATGAATCATTTGATGTGTTTTCTATGCTGTGCAGGAAATAAGCTATTGAAAAAAATTCTAGCATTACTACATAAGAAGCGAAAGATGGTGGAGAGTTCAAAAATAAAATTTTTGATGAATTATGTGCAATGGTTGCTATTGACAACAATTCTCAAAACCACGCAATCCTGAACAAAGTTGAGTATTAGAAAGAAAGAACCAAACCCTCATTGAAATGACAAAATCAATGTTGAATAAGCATAACCTTCCTAAATATCTGTGGGCGGAAGTAGTCAATACTGCATGCTTCACTCTCAAAAGAGCTTTAATTAGACCTATTCTGAAAAAAAACTCCATATGAACTTTGAAGAGGAAGAAAACCAAAGATCGGGTACTATCACACCTTTGGTTGTAAGTGCTTTATTCTCAATAAGAACGATAGCCTTGGAAATTTTGATTCCAAAGATGATGAGGGCATATTTCTTGGTTACTCAAATAATAGTAGAGCTTATCTTGCCTTCAATAAGAGAACATCTTGTGTTGAAGAATATGTTCATCTTGATTTTGATGAGACTAACCCCAAAATGCAAAAATCTAGTGTTGATATTAATGATGTAGATAATTTTTTAACAATTGACGGATTCAACAACATTATTGAAGTAAAATCATTAGACGCTATTGATGGATCAATAGTTGCTAAAAAGACAACTGTTCGTGGAAAATGATATTAAAGCATTTGCTCAATAACATCATGATATTGATGAATCTCAGAATGAAGATGACAACACTAGATTCCCATAAGAATTCATATTTCCCAAGAATCATTCGCCATCAAAGATTATTGATAGTGTAGCAAATCAAAGGATGACAAGAGCTCAACTCCAAAGATATTTTGGCAATGTGGCTTTTGTTTCAATATTAGAACCAAATTCATTTCCGAAAGTTGAGAATGATGAGTATTGGATTTTAGCTATGTAAGAAGAATTGGAGCAATTTGAAAGAAATCAAGTTTAGACCTTAGTACCAAAACCTAAAGGAAAGTCTATCATGGGTACTAAATGGGTGTTCAAGAATAAACTAGATGAAAAGGGAAATGTTGTGAGGAACAAAGCTTGACGTGTTGCTCAAGGATATAAATAACAAGAAGGTATTGACTATAGAGAACCTTTTGCCCCTGTTGCAAGATTGGAAGCCATTAGGATATTTTACACATTTGCAAGATTCAAAGGATTCGAGCTTTATCAAATGGGCATCAAAAAAGCCTTTCTAAATGGGAATATTGAGGAAGAAGTGTATGTCAAGAAACCCAGCTTTGAAGACTCAAAGCATGAAGATTTGGTGTACAAACTTCAAAAGGAACTCTATGGCTTAAAACAAGCACCTCAAGCATGGTATGAATGCTTAACTAAATTTCTTTTACCCAAATGAATTTCTAGAAGTAAAACCGATACAAAACTTTTCATTATGTTTAAAGAAAAGAACATTTTGTTAGTGCAAATATATGTTGATTATATTATCTTTAGTGCTCTAACAAGTGTCTGTGTAGAGAATTTAGTGAACAAATGAAAAGTGAGTTCAAGATGTCTATGTTGGGTGAACTCAATTTCTTCCTTAGCCTATAAATCAAGCAAAGTAGAAATGGAATTTTTATTTCTCAAACAAAATACACCAAGGAGATAGTGAAGAAATTCAGAATGATGGGATGTAAGTCAATAGAGACTCCAATGGGTACTGACACTGCATTAAGTGATGATCAGTCAAGCAAAGCTATTGACAGTAAGCTATATAGTGGTATTATTCGATCACTTTTATACTTAACTGCAAGTTGACTTCATATTCATTTTTCAGTATGCTATTATGCATGTTATCAATCTAATCTGAAGGAATCATGTTATATTGCTGTGAAACGTATATTGCGATATTTGCACATTACTATTAATATAGGTATTTGGTATCCTAACGATAGCTATTAGACGCTATTGGGATACACATATTAAGATTTTGGAGGAGATAGAACTTGGGAGAAAAGGAACTTCTTGTACTTGTCAATTTCTTGGTAATTGTCTCGTTTCGTGGAATAGCAAGAAGCAGGCTTCAATAGCCCTATCCACTACTGAAGCGGATTGTATTGTTACTAGAAGTTGTGTGGCTTAGTTACTTTGGATAAGGTAACAGCTTGAGGATTTTGGAATCAATGCAGGAACTATTAAAGTAATGTGTGATTATCGAAGTGCTCTTGATCTCTCTAAAAATCCAAGCCAGCATGGAAGAATGAAGCATGTCAACATACGCCACCACTTCATCAGAGACCACGTTAAAACAGGTGATATCAAACTTACTTATTTCCCTACTAATGATCCATTAGAAAATATTTTCACAAAGCCCATGCCAAGAGACAAATTTGTTATAATGAGGGAATCTATTGGAGTAACAAATCCAATATAGGTGGGAAAGCTTATGGCAGAAACTATAATTTTTTTAATTTTAAATTATTCTTTCTGCATGCCTATGATATGATTATTTTTTATTTCATGGTGTGCTTTAATATTTTGACATGTGTCATTTATATACCTATTAATTAGGATAGCTTATAGGACATGATTAGTATTGCATTAATTATCTTTTAAGTCACTCACATAGGTTAGCCACTTATTAGTGTAACCTACATCACCTCAACTCCGTCACTTGTCACGTCACTTCAACTCCCACTTTTTTCACTCTCATCACTAACGTTTTCTCTTCCACATTTTCCTATATGAATAAATATTGTTTCACTCCATCTCCATCACATCAAAACCCATTTTCTTTTTGAAAAAGCCTATTACCTTCTCTTATTTCATATTTCTTTTCCCTTTACTTCTCCATTTCCATGGCAAAGCGAAAGACTAAAAAGAGCTCGGATCCAGCTGATTCACCCACTCTAGAACCACCTACTTCTAAAGCCAAAACTTTGTTTCTTTTCCCTGATGCTAGAATCATGATTGTTCATAAGTCCCGTTTCTTCGACTGGAAGTATATCAGCAATTCCAAACCCTTTTCTAACTGGATTCAATTCAATGGTTGTGAAACCTTCTTCAATATTTAGGAGTATATCTATCCCTTGATTGATACTAAGTTTTATGATAAGCTAGAGCTTGTTGATAAAGTGGAGGATGATGTGCTTAGAACCTATGTACTTAGAAAAGAGATTGTGATTGATAGGAGCTTTTTAAGTGAGCTGTTGGATGTCCCTGATCTTGGAGCTTTCTTGAGGTAAGTAGAAGCAGATTTGTCAATCCCTCCTCCAACCTATATGCAAAAGCCTAAAAGGATTAAGGAGCTGTATACCACTAGGCTTGAAGAGGAAGAAAGGTTATGCTCTACTATCTCATTTCTAAATATATTATGCCTACAAAATATTTTAGTGAACTCTATCACTAAATTTGATGTATGCTTATTGTGGCACATTCTAAACAACCATTCCATTAACCTTCTTATCATATCATTGACCACATGAGAAAGAATCATACTCAACTCATGTTTGGAAACCTTATTATCCTCATTTGTAGAGAGAAAAACATTGACATTCCTATTGAGTCTCCTAGACTCAAAGGATCTATCATTGATGAGTCAACCTTCTCTAGACTCAAAAGAATCTATTCTAAACCCACTATTGATATAGCCCTTGCTCTAACCAATGCAGTCGGTGCTACGGTTACACCCTCTAAGACCCTTGTCATTGAACCTTCTTCAAATCCTACCCAAGTTGCTTCTTGAACTCGTGCTAAGAAATTTTCAATCATGAAACCTCTTTTTATCTACCCGAAGATAAAGGAATCTTCTAGCAACTATCCTTAGTGTTATTGAAATAAAAAGTGATGATGATGATGAAGATCGATAAGAGTATAATTAAACTTATTATCATTATAATTTTACACACTAAACACTATATTTTAAGTGATTTTTATACTTCATATAAAAGATTTCACATGGTATGTACTTGTTTTTGATGCAAATGCAAATACTAGGTAAATCTTGGGAGTAAAATGATCTAAAGTGAAATTCTATGAAAAAAGAGTGAAAAAGGTACAAAAAGATGCGTGGAACTCAAAGATTTGGCTTAGGATTGAAGCTGTCTGGTGGTGGGCTGTGAGTGCAAGCGTAAAACTGACACTAGCAGTCGCACAACTAAGGCAGTGTACCTATCGTTGACAAGTTATAGTTCTGGTTTTGTCCAGGTTATCGATCCTCAGGAAAATGTAACAAACTACCAGGCTACT
>CATIWQ010280566.1:0-19810 GCA_949673415.1 Euphorbia schlechtendalii | reverse complement strand
GGAAGTTTTATGTATTCAACTGCATCTGTTTGCAGGGCTCTCAATTAGAGGGAGGAAATTTTTTCCTCTGGGGCTTTAAGCCTATTGTTTCTTATTTCTGTATTTCTGCTTTGTGCTTTCGTTTGTAAACAATACAATATTCAGTTGTGTGTTGTTCATTACACTTTATTGCTGTTTCTTTGTTGCTTTCCTATTAGGATCATACTTGCAAGTTTAACAAGTTACACAATTCCGAATGTAATTGCGGACATCCCTCTCCATACCTTTCAAAAAAAAAAAGTCAGCTGCAGACGTTTCACAATGGCCAAAGTGCCTGAATGACCCCCTACTGCAGTGTCATGCATTAGATGAATCAGTTTCTCCCTCAAAAGTTGATCGCGCCCAACTACCAACATCCCTTTTCTTCGCAATAGACCATCCTGCCAGCCATACAAACCCCTCACCAAACCTTGTTGCAGATCCAAAATGAGTTGTTTAAGGTCCGCATCAATCTGCCAACTAGCTTCTATATCAGGCAGTAAACTCTGAACAGGAGTAATGATAAACAAGGCGGTCAACTCAGCAGCTGGTAATCGATATAAAGCATCCGCCATCACGTTTCCTTTCCTCGCTTATAAGCGATTTCAAAATCGTACCCTAAAAGCCTAGCCATATACTTTTGCTGCTGGGTGGTAGAGATACGCAGTTCCAACATGAATTTGAGGCTCTTATGATCAGTTTTGATCAAAAACTTTCTGCAGCAAAAGTAATGATGCCATTTTTTAACTGGCTAGTAGTTCCTTTTCATAAACGGACATTCCCAAATGTCTTGCAACCAATGCTTTACTGACATACGCGATTGGATGACCTTCTTGAAGCAAAACAGCACCAATTCCAACATCGCAAGCATCCGCTTCTACAACAAACAATTTGTCTGGGGAAGGCAACGCAAGAACAAGAGCTGTAACAAGGGCTTGCTTCAGTTGTTCAAACGCAATAGTGGCACCTTCAGTCCAGGCAAATTCCCCTTTCTTCAATAATTCTGTTAATTGCTTGCTGATAATGCCATAATGTCTGATAAACCTTCGATAGTAGCCCGCTAACCCAAGGAAACCACGAAACTGTTTCACATTGGTAGGAATTGGCCATTCCTTAACCGCTTCAATCTTCTTAAAATCCTTTATGACCCCTCCCGCCTGAATAACATGCCAAGATAGTCAACCTTGGCTGCCCCAAATACACACTTCGTTTAGAGTACAATTGATATTCCCGCAGTTTAATAAAAACATATTCAACACTTTATACTTATTTATTCAAAATCTTTAAATTCTCTGTTGAAACTCACACTAAAACCTCTAAAACTAGTAAACTCGGAACTGTTTTTACACAATTCAAGCATGAGGGAAGCAAAAAAAAGATGGGTCAGAGCACAAATTAGAAGTGCTAATTTGATTGTAGAGCTCAAATATTCCTCTGTTTAGCAAAAATGAGCATTATTTTGTTTTCCTAGAAAGCCAATTTCACCTAAATCAAACTTGTTGTCGAAAGGGTTATTGGGGATGAAGTTCAAAAGAGTAAATTAAGAAGCATTAGAGTGCATAAAGATGTGAACTTGAGAGGGGCCAATTTACTTTCTAAAATTACCATCTCAACCACTGCCAAGAACGAACTGGAAAAAGTCAAAACACTCGCTGCCATTGAATTAATTAAGGCCCTGCAATTCATAAGAAAAAATCGAATTGCTTTGGTCTATCCAAAAGCAACCAACAGGCTATACCAAAAATCAAACCCCAATTAAGGATTCCATTCCGCGACATGTACAACAACCAGATTGCTCATATTGAATTAAAATTAAACCCTCAAAATTACCCACACCTTTTGCTTTATTATCGGGACGTTTTTCAACCTTCGCTGCCGACTTCGTCAAAATACGATGAAGAAGGGGATTGCCGATCAACTGAAGTAGCTGATTAGGAGGAGCAGAATTACTCCCGAAAGTGCTCGTGAAGAGGAGCTCGCCGGTGAAGAAGCTCTGCAACGACCTTTCAAGCAGAGGGTAAGAAAGAATGATGATCAGATGATTTGATTTCCTGATGAGGTTTTTCTGCCGAAAATATGAATCGAATTTTTTGAGAAGAAAGAAGTGGCATGTGAATTGGATTTACAAAGTCGAAGAAGAAATAGTTCTTAATTAGGATTTTGTGTTTTATATTTTATATTTTTACTTTTTTTAATTATTTAATATTACATGGAATTTATGTGGACCAATTATTTTATGCATTTTTTACGCATCATTGTGTGTATTTACACGTGTCTAAATGAGATTGGTGGAGTAGGATGGAAGGGGTAATGTTATGCAGGTTCGTCAAGTTTAGAGGTATCGAGGTGCTTTTCAAAGTTCAGGAGGATATTCGGAATAAATTTAGGGGTATACTGCATTAGGCCTTTTTCTTTACTTATCACATTAAAATTAGGATTAGTTTTGAGTGTGTAAATAGAATTTTTATTTTAATTTGTAATCATAACTTTCAATCTTCAAGCAATCAATTTTATTGAGTTTTCTCTCAATTTGGGTTTTATGAACCTTCAATATTTAGCTTGAGAATTCCTTAAAAAAAATTTATTTCCCGCCAAGTGCGACTTGCGAATTTCTTTAGGAATATCTAATATTCCGAAAAGTTTAGCTTGTGAAAATCTTCTTTGTTGTTTATGGTTAAAACCTTCAACAACACATTCACAACCCTTAATAAGGGTAGTGAAGGCAGTGCTTGAAGGTTGATACCACTTATCAAGGGTTGTGAAGGCGATGTTGAAGGTTTTAACCTAAAACCAACGAAAAAGAAATTCACAAGCTTAATTTGTCGGAATATTAGATATTCCTAAAGAAATTCGCAAACCACACTTGCCGGGAAAATAAGATTTTCCTAAAGAATTCTTAAGCTAAAACTTGAAGGTTTATAAATCTCAAATTGAGAGAAAACTCAAAGCTCAATATTATTGATTGTTGAAGATTGAAAGTTATGATTACAAATTAAAATAAAGCTTCTATTTATATATTCAAAACTAATCCTAATTATAATGTGATAAATAAAGAGAAATAATAAAATACTAATAAATAAATCATAATACTAATCTAATAAGAAAAGATAAATAATAAAGTAACACTAAATACTAATCCTTTTTGTATAAAGAATAAAGACTAATAAAAGAAATAACAGAAAAATAAATAATTATCAAGATAAAGAATTCTTGTTTGTAAAGATGTCCCAAGTAACCGGACGTGAACTGGCCGGACTCGGCCCATAATACATTAACTTCACCTAGATTACCATGAAAAAAGTCGAGCAATTGATCTTGTTGTGGTGGACTTTGAGAGTGGTTTTCAGTTTTCTGCAGTTTTCCTAGCCCACATGCTATAGGCCCTGTGGGCTTTCTTTAATTGATTTCCTCACTCCGATTTATTTTTTTGTTTCTTTATTTGAGTTACTGGTCTTATAAGCCTTTTACTTTTTGTTTTCTTCTACAAAATAATACATTTCCATTCCATTAACAACATCAGTAATTATAGTGATACACAAGCCAAGCAAATAAACCATTTAAAATGAAAAATTTTACAAAGAGCAAATAGAAAGGTCACATATGATCAAAATGTTATAACCGGTAAAGAAAAAACCAATAATAAATTTCAATCCGGAATTTACAAAACCAGGAACTAGCGACTACACAACCAAATTTCCCAAAACATTCCCGATCTAAAGAAATCTTTTGAAAACATGTAGATTAGCATATAAATCATAGATGCTGGTACAATGGAAGGAGATTATAAATGTTTATTCATATTATCTATCTTAGGCCACAAAATTATGTAAATAATCGGCGGAATTCCCGTGATAAAAAGTTTCTTCTTCTGGTTTGAAAAAACTGTAAAGTATAACTTTAATAAGAAAAGGACAGCAATTCAGCAAATACACGATATCCAAATCTAAGCCCCACGAATTAGTGTTTCTCCAAATTTATGATTTATAATTTAAAAGTATTTTTTTAACTTTTAAGGAGTTTAAAAATAAATGGTTAAGTGTTTTTGTAAAACGATTTTTAAATCATTAAAAGTATTTCTCAAAATTGAATTTTAAATCACTTTTAAGTTATTGAATCTTGAAAAAACTATAAAATATATGTTTTATAAAAGGGTATTTGATTTTGAATATAATACAAAGACAATATTATAATTTATTTGATCAAAAACTAAATTTAAAAAAAAATCACTTTTTAAAAATAAATATTAACTATTTCTTACCCTTTTACTTAAAATTAACTTTTAAGACACTAAACTAACTAACTAACTTTTAACACCCCCCTTAAATAAATGAAACTCAAAAAATAGCCTTTATTATTTCACTGCACCGCTTTTCATTTGCAGACAAATTTCTCCACTTCTCCTTTTTCTTTTCGGTTTTTAATCTCCATTTCCATTTTCTTCTCTTTGTTCTGATCTTTAGATCTTTGCTTTTCACCTTCCATTTTTGTCTCTCTTCATAATTCTTTTGCTATTTTCTCTTAATTTGTACCCAAATATGAATGCTCCACTTCTGCCTTTCCTTATATTTCTGGGCTTTGCCGTTTCGGTGCTCTTTCATTGTCGATTTTCGGCGGCCGAAGTTGTGACTTGCTCCGGTATGGTGCCGATGAGGTACAGGTACGATAAGGTGTCAATTACGGATTTCGGCGGTGTGGGTGACGGTAAGACGGTGAATACTAAAGCGTTTCGGGAGGCGATATATCGGATTCAGCATCTGAGGAGGAGAGGTGGCACGCTGCTGTATATACCTCCGGGGGTTTATTTAACGGGGAGCTTTAATTTGACTAGTCATATGACTCTTTACTTAGCTAGAGGTGCTATTATTAAGGCCACTCAGGTTGGTTATTATTATTTTTTGCTTTATGATGCTTCTTAAGTTGTTAATTGTCTGCTTATGGATGTTGATTAGTTAATTCTGTGCACTTCTCGTGGTGTTGCTTGGTTAAATTTGGTGATCCGAGACTTGTAAATTAGCATAGTAGTCTTAAAGATAATATCTTTTGTTAATTGATATATTCACTAAAATGGAAAATGAAAAGGAAAAGAAATAGAAAAAGAAATTGTGGGGTCAGGCTTTCCGTTTAAAGGCTTACATTACATGTGCGTGTCATATATAAATGTCAAATTTTGTGGTAATTTTTTATACAAATGATCTATTGATCTACTTGTGTTCGGTCCTTTGTATAATCCCGGTACCGGTAATAGTAGATTTTGGACATTATATTAGCTGGAAAGTGATGTCATTATATGGTCAGTGCCATTTATCTAATTATATCCATTAGAATACTGATAGTCCCACTATCATTGAAGGGTTGTAAATGCTATTAATTGCCAGTAAGACAGAGAATAACTCTACTTTTACGATTAAGCCTTATACAAGGTTGAGTTGTCGGTTTAAATAACTCTTTTCATTACAATTAGCAGTCTCTGTCTTAAGTGAATTTTTTTTATACTGGTAGTAGAACTTGTTTTTCCGACCCAATCAACTCAATAATCTCGGATGAACTGTTTGAGATAATAAGTGCGTAATTCAATAACTTATTGAATAGTGGTGTTCATGGAGTTGGGTTTTGCCAAAACTTTGAGGAGTTAGTTTCAGTTGATACCTAATTGCTCCACGTATAGTCCCCCTAGTCACATTTTCTAAATTAACGAGGCCAATGTAATAGAACGAAATGATCATCCCGGAAAGATTTCTTCGAATTTATAGTTGGAGTGTAGTAGTAGGTAAAAGCAGCCAAATGCTATAATTTATGTGTTTTTTAATGGTTTTAGGATACTCGAAATTGGCCATTAGTTGCTCCTTTACCCTCTTACGGAAGAGGTAGAGAGCGGCCTGGTGGCAGGTACTTGAGCTTTATTCACGGAGATGGGCTCCGAGACGTGGTTATTATAGGTCTGAGTTCTGGCTTTCCATATACGTTTCATGTTTCATCTCCGTGGCCTCGTGGAATTTCGGTTTTTTCATTGTACTCTTGAACTTATCTATTACCAGGTGAGAATGGGACGATTGATGGGCAGGGATACGTGTGGTGGAACATGTGGCGGCAGCGCACTCTCCCATTTACAAGGCCGAATCTTGTCGAATTCGTGAATTCAAGGAGCATCATCATTTCGAATGTCGTTTTCCAGGATTCCCCGTTTTGGAACATCCATCCTGTTTATTGCAGGTACGTAATGTAACATTCGGCTGTTTTTGTTTATTGACCTGTCATGTGTGTGAATATTATAATATAAAAATGATGCATGGTTTTCTCTCGATTGCAGCCACGTAGTTATCCGATATGTTACAATATTAGCCCCTCGCGATTCTCCCAATACCGATGGAGTTGATCCAGGTAAACTCTGATACAACGATAATTTCCATGACTTGTTACTAAAATATGTTATTTAACTTCCTTTTTTTATAATTTATTTCAGATTCAAGCACCCATGTGTGCATAGAAGATTCTTTTATATCCACCGGAGACGATCTTGTTGCCGTAAAAAGCGGGTGGGATCAATACGGCATTGCTTACGGCCGCCCTAGCTCCCACATCACGATCAGGCGTATAACCGGATCCTCGCCATTTGCTGGAATCGCGGTTGGCAGTGAAACCTCAGGCGGGGTGGCCAATGTCTTAGCTGAAAACATAAACCTCTACAATATGGGAGTCGGCCTACACGTGAAAACAAACATAGGGCGGGGCGGGTTCATACGAAGCATCACATTTTCCGACATCTACATGGAGAAATCGCGGACCGGGATAAAAATTGCGGGGGATGTCGGGGATCATCCTGACGAAAGGTTCAACCCGAATGCTCTTCCGGTCGTCGAGTCGATCACGTTTCGGAGTGTTTGGGGGGAGAAGGTTTTGCAGGCGGGTATTATAAAAGGGTTGAGGAACGCCCCTTTTACGGGCATTTGCATGTCCAACATTAACCTTCATGGGGTGTCTGGACCGAGACAGTGTTCGTGGAAGTGCTCTGATGTGAGCGGCTCTGCCTTGAAGGTTAGCCCGTGGCCTTGTTCTGAACTAGCTGCGACCAGTCAGATCGGTTCGTGTGCTGGTAGTTTTTGAGATTGCACAATTCATGATTGTTCTTTTATTCAAACCCACTATGCTTTGTATCTCTGAAATAATCTTTTCTCAATGTGGTTTTTTACAAAACCCACATTACAAGTTCTACTATGGTCAGAATCGAATAATTACATATCAACTTGCATAAAAAAATATTACAATTCAAGAACGCCTGAGATCCTAAAACACAAATCTAAAAGCGTTTTGCACATCTCAAAACAGACACCTAATTATGAGTATAATAAATTGTCGATACCATATGCGAACTAGAATTAAATGAATCACTAAAATAATTGAAACAAAATGATGGTAAAGTATCACACAATGAACACATTATGTAATCTTACTGAACCGATCATAATTAGATAAAGCATCTTCAACTTAATTTAATTCCCTACAAATATGAGTCACAATAACTTGCATTGAATCCAGATATCTTTGGCAGTCAATATGTTCTTCTACTATAACCGTCATAAATTTTTCAAACATGTATACTTTATCTTTTCATTTTAATATAATATGCTCTAAATTTAGTCAATTTCTATGCATGTTTAGTGTACTATTGAATTGCAAGTCACACGGTTTTAAAAATTAGGGGAATGAAAATTACATTAACTAAAAGTGTTTAAAAACACTTCACATACATGCAAAAAGTTTTGCAATATATATCATAAGAACTTTTTTTTGCTATTATATTCCAACTTGAATATAGTGAAACTTGTAACGATATATTTAATACAAAACTACAGGATCATGATAAATAAAAAAGAAAGAAAGAATGGAATAGTACAAAAATAATGGCAACAAATTAACCTGAATCTAGCTGCACCATAGTCACTTTTACCAAATTAAAATAGTAGAAAAAAACAATGAACCACCTTAACCAATAAAAATCAATTTGAGAAATTCAAATTGGGATTCCATTTTTGGACTTTTATGAAACAATATTTATACTTCGATAAATACTAGATTGTTAAAAACAACCCCAAAACCCAATATAAAATAACATGGGAGAGATAAAAGGAAAAAGACCAATAAACTCCCCATTATTTTCTTCTTTTTTGGATAGAAAACTCCCTTATGTTTTCAATTATTGTGTTCGTTGTTTTAGTGATAACAATAAGCTAATGTAACTCAATTGACATGTAATTCCGAGAAAACTTTGATTTGAATCCACTAAATGCATATGTGAAAGATAAATAGCAAACGCCTAATATTGTTATAGAAAGCTATAAACCCAACTAAAATTTGTAAAACCTCATTTAAATTTATTCAATTGATTCGCACAATTTGTTTCACATTTAAATATTTGGTCGATTTATTAACCAAAGTAGTGTTAATTAACGTACGTAATTACTGATTAATATGGCCTCCGAGTATCAAATTGAACAAATTAAAGATAACAAACTCAACGAAAAAATATCAAAAAAATTAAGCAGCCTGTTTGCATTTTTCCAAATGGAAAAAATAATCCAAATAAAAATAATATAATACAAACCCACGATTCCAAAACAATTCACATCCCAAGACAAAATGCTGTCTAGAGCTTTTGCAGCAAAACCAAGATGGATCACCGATAATCAAGATCAACTCAACAGCTGCAAATCAGGTTCAATTCTCGAATATTCCGACGATTGCTTAGTGGGATTTGTAGACGATCTTCCGATCATCTTCACCGGCGGGCATTCGCCTGAGAATCAGCTGACACTAAGGGAAATTTTGAGGGCATCAGTTGGTGTTATGGGTGAGAGCAAATTTGGCATGACTGAAAAAGTAGTTTTGTTGGAAGGAAAAATGTACGCGGTCAAGAGATTCAGAAAAGTCAACGTCGGGAAAAAAGAATTTGGAAAAAGGATCCAACGGCTGTCTTTCATTGCAGAGAAATGTGATTATCTTGTTCCCATTGCTGCTTATTTGTATTCCAAAAGGATCAAGTTTGTTCTCTATGATTATTTTCCCATGGGATCCCTTGCCGACCTGCTCTCCGGTGAGTAATTTTTATCCATACAGATTCTAAAGTGGTCAGGGACTACACTGGTGTTTAATATTAACAAATCATTTATATTATTTTTTGAATAATAAAGGTACAAGGGAATTTGGACACACAGCATTAAACTGGAAACAAAGGCTAATAATAGCAATAGATATAGCGCATGCTATAGCATATATACATACACAATGCCCTCCATATAAAACCAACATGCAATTGAACGTTCATGGCAACATCAAATCCTCCAATGTCATGATAAACACCGACTTCACCGCATGTTTATCCGATTTCGGCTTCGCCCACCTGGCAGAACCTGATGTAGAGGTGGCGGCTGAGTTCAGTCAAGAGAGTGATATATACAATTTCGGGACAATATTATTGGACATGCTGGGAGGACCAAGAGTTGCAAGTTGTTCAGTTAAATGGATAATTGAAAGGAAAGAAAGGATCAGAAAAGGTGAAATTGAATTTTTTGAATTTCCTTTTGAGGGGAAAGATCAAAGGGAAGAAGCATTGAAGGTATTGGATATTGCATTAGGTTGCAGAAATCAAATGTGTGAAGGTAGACCTTGCATTGAGTCTTTAATCAAGTGTTTTGGTGATGTTGTTAAAAATTGACTAATTAGTAATTAAGTCGTTAGTTTTTTGAATTTATCAAACAACAATGACACCGTATTAATTTTTGGGTTTGCATAGCACAATTATGGTTGTATGTGCATGGTTTTCGGGTCATTGAACTTGAAATTTTTTTTGTTGTTGCATACAAATAATTAAAAAAGTTAATAGTAGTCCCTTCTATTAAGTCGGCATAATTTATCTTTTTATAAGTTTATTACACCATTGTGAGAGTTTTATATATTATTTATTTGATGTGTTGCTAAATTTTTTCGGTAGACTCATTAATAAATACATTTAACTCAAAAGCTTAATTTAATAAGTATACTTTTATTATTGTATCGGTGCTTTATATGAATGTTTGTTAAAACATGTGTACTATAGGGTTGATTAATATAAAATACGTTAAATTTTCAACTAAATAAAGTTCTAAATTTGAATGAATGCTGAAGTAGTTATGCAACTTAGAAAAATGAGTAAACTCCGAAAAAAATATCTTAGGGTTTGGGTCATTTTTAAAAAAGAATATGTGATTTTGTGAGTTTTAAAAAGGATATGTGATTTTAGAACGTTGCAATTAAGAGATTTTTTTATGACACCATTAAAAGTGATGACATGGCAAAGAATATTTTTGAAAAAATATAATTTTATCCATCTTCTTCCTCCTCTGAACCCTAACCCGATTCATCAATCAAAACCTTATAAATCACCAATCGAAAAACATGAAATATCCAAATATGGATTCTTTGGGATTTCCTTCCCATTCCGTTTCTGCAATTCTTCCCCCTCCCAATTTATCAGGCAACTCCGGGATTCTCTCATCTTTCTTGCTTTCTGTTGATTTCCAATTTATTTGTATCTTGTTTTACATTTCTGTTATAAGCTCCAGTGTGTCCACCTGCATCTTTTTGATCCCTTTGTCGGTGCGAAAATGAAATGAATGGAGTTTAAACTTGAGTTGTTTACTCCTCTTTACTTCCTGGGTTTTTAATTGAAGAATATCTAGTGAATGGTTTGAATATGTAATTGCTCATATATGTGAAATTATTTGAAAACACCCATTGGGGCAGGGTGACTTTAATTGTTCCTCTTTCTGGTTTTGCTAAGATTGATGCTTGTGTTCTTCGTTTGTTTGGTTAGATATGAAAACTTGAGTTTGGAATCCTTTCTTAAATATCATCTTAATTTGTGAAATTGGATGCTGTGAGAATTTCTTGTTTTCTGCATTGATTTGTTTTGATAGTTGAATTTAGGAATAAGGTTTAGGAGATGAAAAAGATGAAAAAGGTTAGGCTTTTTTTTAAGGGTAAACTAAAAAAAGTACCATGTGATTTCATTCATTTATAAAATGGGGTTTGAGGAATTTATTTTTACAAAAAGGGATCCGTGGTTTTAAAAAATTTACAAATAGAGGTTTTTCATTAATAAATTATATCACAAAAATGGATAGTCTTATTCGTTTTTATCTGAATTTTTGCGAGATGGTTCTTAAATATATAATACACGTCATTGATAAATTTTGTAATTTTTTGAATAGTCTAGATATTTTTTTTAATTAAATTAAGATAATGAATTTTAAAAAATCATAAAAAACAATATTTCCGAAATTTACTCAAATCATGAAGTATAATTTTAAATAATAAAGTTTAATTATTAGTATGTTAAATTGTTTTAAATATTCAATGTAACATCACTATTTTGAAACCACGGACCCTCTTTTGCAAATTTTTTGAAACTACGGACACCTTTTTGCAAAAAAAAAAAAAATTTCTCAGACCCCGTTTTACAAATGAATGAAATCACAGGGTATTTTTTGAAGTTTACCCATTTTTAAAATACCACTTATCACGTTATCAAGTTTAATGGTGTCAGTAAAAAAATTATTCATTGCTAACGGTTCGAATTCTCAAAATTCCCTTTTGAAACTCAAAAAACCATAAACCCCATTTTGAAAATGGTCAAAACCACATGGCATTTTCTTTTAATTTTACCAAAGAAAAATTACACAGGTTACAACAGATCGTTTCCTATATTTGATGATGAAGCACAAAACATTATAAATTTCACCCATTTATACCAATGGCAAATTCTATATCGATAATATTTTCAGTGTTACATACACAGTGAAAAATATATTTTTTTATAAAAAAAGTATATATAATTAGGTATATTTTTTATTATCATTTTAAGATAATATTCCAAACACTCGTCGTTGAGCACAATGGCTAGTTGTTTGCTAAGGTGATATAGACAATATTTTGATATAATAATAGTAAAACAAACAAACGTAATAATAATTTTAAAAATTGAAATGTAAATTATTATAAAGTATAAAGTAGGAAAACGATAAATTATAAGAGAAAATGATCCTCGCGTGTTGGTATCTTACAATAACCAGCAGAGTTGCAGTATCGCATGTAGCCCGCAGGCCTCTTCACGAGCCAGGGTGCCCTGTTTATGCGGGCCGGAAATAAGTATTTAGTTGAGTGCAAAGTTTTGAAAGCTGGAGTTTTTTGTTTTATAAATATCTAGATCCAGCTCATATTAAACAATATAATTAAATTATGTAAATAGCAGATAATTAATTAAATTAAACTTAATGCATTCAAAAATATAATATGCTAACCATATGTAACAAAATGACTTTCTTCTTCATCATTAGGTGTCTTAGATGGATTCCAATTGTGGACGATACATATAAATCATGTTCACATCCAGTTTAATCCTCGATAGTCAAGTCATTGTTGTTGTATCAAACGATATATCACTATTCAGGCCATGTTCTCTTCAAATTCTGAAAGCTGAACTGAACTGAACTAAACTTAACTTAACTGAACTTAATAAGTTAACATAACTGAACTTATTTTAATGTAAATTTATAACTACACATAGCTAAACTTAACTGAACTTAACTTAACTAAACTGAACTTAATTAAATTGTAATTGTTTGTGGTTATGAAGAGAAAAAAATATAATTTTATAAAGGACAAAGACAGGTTTAAATATTTTCAAAAGAATATTTTTCTATTGTGGAGAATTCTGGTTTATATGTTTATAACAGTTTATTCTTCATAATAATTTTTCTTGGGTAAATAATTATAACATCTCTCAGGTTTAACATGATAAACTGATACCTCCATGTGTTTTAAAAAAATTAATTTACACCTCACTATGTTTTACATTTTTACATTACTACCTCCATATACTTTACTTTTATTTTATTTTATTGTTAGGTCTCTTTGTATTTTATTATGTCGTTCTTTTATTAAAATTTACCGAGATGTACATTTACAATTTAAACCACTATATTGCTTGTGATATTTTGTTGACATTCAATTTTCTTATAATTTGTCCAATTTATGCTCGTTTTTTCTAACACAACCATAAGAAAAAAACGTAATAAAATGTATAAAAGTAAGTAAAAAGATAATTAATTTATGAAATATCTTACAAAATCAGTAGATATGATGACTAATTAAACAAATGTTGTCAAAAAATATATGTAATATCGTTATATTTAAAAGAGAAGACTTAATAATACATAGAGAGATGTAGTAATGGAAAAATGCAAATCATAGGGAATCATAAATTAGTTTTTTTAAACACGGGAAGATACCAATACATAAGTGATGTTATAATCATTTACCATTTTTCTTGGATTATTATTCAATTTCTTTGTATTCTCACTCTTATAAATGTGTGCGCATCACAAACTAAATCCAAATTGGAAAAAAAAGAAAACACTATATGAACCGTCTTTCAGAAAATATACACATTTTGAAAAGAAAAAACTTTAACTAAGTACAACATACAAATGCATTTATTGTGAGAGACGAAGAATTTTAGCTGTTACTAAGTTCCAAACAAGATTATTTTAATAGAAAAACTTTACTCTTACACCCCAAAAAGGGAGATATACATGAAAAGTGTATAAACAAGAATGGTGAGTACTATGTAAGTGGAATAGATTTACGGGATTAATTGATTCTTTTAATGAAAACTTATTAATTTTATTTTACCTCATGTGTATGTTCACGAACCTTATCAAGCCCAATATTTCAAGTCCATCGTATTCTCTACAAAAGGCACTTATATTCAAACACCAAACTCTAACAAAGAAAGTGAAGAAAGAAACAAGTGAGAACAATGGGAAGCACTATAAGTGAGAAATACTTTGTATTCATGAACTATGATCCTCAATATGAAGTACTCCTTCAATCTGATCGGTTAGTTTTCTAAAATACTTAGGGGTAAGCAAAACTCGGTTCGGTTCAAAAACCGAACCGAAACCCGAAAGGGGGGAAATTTTAGAACCGAAAACCGAACCGAATTATTTCGATTCGGTTGGGTTTTCGGTTCGGTTCGGTTTTCGGTTCGGTTTTAAACCAAAATTATATTTTTTTTATTTTAAATTAATTTTTTTCCATATATTAATTTTTTTGACATAAAATAACTAAAAATCAATATAAATAATTTTGAACACATGTAACTTATTGTTGATTTGAAAAAAAAACCTTAATTTTCAAGTATTAAAAAATTGAATGTGAAAATAATTATTAAATTAATTAAAATTTATTTTTCGGTTTTCGGTTCGGTTTTCGATTTTGAACTGAAACCGAACCGAAAACCAAAAACGTAAATATATAGAACCGAAACCGAACCGAATAACTTCGGTTCGGTTTTCGGTTTTCTGGTTTTTTTTGCTCTCCCCTAAAAATACTTGTATATGTTTTATATGTCAGCTAGATCTTTGATCTTTGATGATTATTTTGTGAAGTAAAGAGCAAAGAAAGGAGCATATGAAGTTGATAAGTACCTAAGTAGGAAGCATGATGAGTTATTAGCAAGCACATTTGAGCATAGAACCTACTTCAAGACTTTAACTGTGATGGTTTTGCTGTTCAGATCAGTGAACATCAGGTAATTAATTCACCACTATTATTTATTTATTTGCTTACATTTAAAACATAATTGAGATTTTAATATAATTATAAATGAAAATGAAATCAGGCCACTGTGCTTAGATCTGCCAATGGAGTGAGACTTATAGAGAAGAATTCAAGAAGTTGTATAATGAAAACTTGTTATTGCAGCATCAAGTTGACAAATTCTATGAAGAAGAGGGTGGAGTATATTAATAGAGCGATATACTAGTACATCTGATGTTGAAAACGAGGTGGCGAAATGAGCAACGTGTAAATATAATTAAACAAATTCGGTTTGTGTTTAGTAAACCAAAGATTCAGGTGTGAATGAACTTATTTAACAGTGTTTAACTACTTCTTAATGAGTGAGTTTACGATTATGTATGGAAGCCTCTTGTTATTATCATTATTAATTATGCATTTATTATTTGTTTGTCCCGCGTAAAATTTGATAAAGTATAAGATTGGCAACAAGTTTTGTTAATTGGTTTGTTACTCGGGTGGGCTTCTATTATTTTAGAAAATTATTAAGTTTGGTAACTTGTTATATGTTTCATCCAATTTTTTCAACTGTCATTACTCAAAAGTGTTAGTGATTTACTGTAATTGGATCGACTGGTTTGACCAATGCAATCGTGACGTTTCATCGAACAAGTCGGGAGAGTGTGGAGTGCACACTTGTTCAGGTACAGTTACGATTTGGGGGGTCCAGGAGCAGTGCCCCTAGGTGCGGGGTCCAAGGGGCGGAGCCCTTGGTGAGGTCTCAGGGCAGCGCCCCAGGATGGGGTCCTGGGGCAGCATTTCGGGCTACACATCTTTTGGAAAATTCATCAGAAAAACAAATTTTTGGACCGAAACAGTGTGTCTATTGGACACAACTGAAACCCGAAAAAACATGTCTTTTGGACATGCTGCTACCCAAAATAATATGTCCGTTGATATTTGGTTATTTATTTTACCAAAACGAAATAGGCAAACATATAGAAAAAAACTCTGTTGTTTTCGCAGTAAACATTAAATTCTAATTCTTGATATAATTTATGATTTTATCCTATTAAAAGTATGTAAATATATCAAATAAATTTCAATCTGACAGTGATATTTACAACTCCAAAAACGTTCAGAAAATCCCCAAATTCCAACAACATGTTCGTGTTATCCTCACAAGTCACAACTTACATTAGATGAGGCATAGCCACTAGGCCTGACTTAGTCTCCACTATTTTAATCGGACACATTATCCAAATTTTAATTATTTATAAGAAACAGTTGTATACCAGGGTACATTTTCTTACGAAGAAATACATTTAGTAAAATTTCATACCATATCAACTGTCCTCACTCCTCAAAAGGATAACTGTAACAATAAATGCTACAGTGTTGCTAATGTCTGAAAACAATCAAAAGCATCCCCACTGTAAATTAAATTAATAACTGCTACAATGCTATGTTGCTAATGCTGCAATGTGAGAAGGTACTCTTTCCGTTTATTAAATATTGTCGATTTAACTAGTTCACAGTTTTTAATATAATAATTAACCGAATGAGATGATTTACTAATTTACCCTTCCATAAATGTCATATTCAATTTTCAAGACTATTAATATGTTCAATAGAAACAATTTAACCTATAATCTTCTCTTGTTATTGGAGATTAGAATATAATAATCTTGAAAGTTGAACAAATTAATAGGGGTAGGAATGAAAAACTTGAAAAAAAACATCTTTAAAATACAAAATGACAATAAAAAAGAAACCGTCCTTAAATAGGATCCAACCACACGTTTATTCAAAAGAAAAAAAAAAGTGTTAAATTGAGGCATTGGCAAAAAACTATTAGAATATTAGTTAAAATACACAAATATTTAATAGCTCATTATAGCAGAACGCTAATTTTGTTGGACCACCTCTCTCTGTAGACTCGTTAGGTTCCTGAGCTGAGTGCTTCATAATGTCCATTAACGTAAAGTTGCTTCGAATAATCTGCTTCTCGTGAGTTTCCTTTTTTTCTTGCATATGCATTGTTGACATATTATATATTCTCTGCAAGAATCTTAAAATTGATTATCTATTGTCCAATTTAAGAACCGATTTCTGAAATATATCTCCATAGAACAATATTCGTGTTTAATATATAAAATTGTATGTACATATTTTTTTATTAACAGATAAATTGATAAGAAAAAAATTCACCCAAAAAATAATTACATGAAAATTCTGTAAGTATGACAAGCATTATCCACTGTCTGTAAAGGACCTCTGTATATACTCCTACAAGCAAAACACATAAATCCTCGAGGGAGAGTGAGCAATAAATAGCATAAACACCACCATCGGTGTTCAATTTCAAACCGCATATAACCTTTCAAAATGTAATCTCTTACCATTTTTTTAGAAGAAAACGTGAACTAGCATCGAAGAAGTTATTATCCTATCAAGACAGTAATTATGCACACTCCTCAATGGCCCCCGGCCTTGCCACATGATGTCTAACGAAGGACTGGCCGACATGGTCGGAAGCCTTTGAAGGAGAGTGAGTAATTGAAAAAGCCTTGGCCCTTCATCAAAGCAAGCCGCAGCTTTTTCACTCAACCTAAAGGGCTTCTAGCATAAACCCATCATTTAGGGAAGCAATAATGCATATTAATATGCATGGGAAGAGTTAGAAGCCCTTGAGGGAGAGTGAGCAACCAATCCATGGCTTGAGAATACAAATATTCATATTATGTTTCTTAGTATTATTGGTTATCTAGCTCACGAATTGGATGAAGACAATTGGCCAACAAAACCCATTTTATAGGCCAAGAATTCGAAAGAAAAAAGAACAATATCTTGGCATCAACAAAACGTGGAGAAAAGTTTTTTAACTCGTAGGGTCCTCATATCTATTGACACTTGTCATTTAGTTGCAATATTAGATCCTCTCTCAATGTTATCATATGAGTTTTATATTAGAATTACAGTTTTAAGTTGTTTAATACTGAAAATGTAATATGGCTTAGTAGGCGTTAGAGTTTGTTAAGGATTAAATAAGGTATTTTACCTTTAGTTTGTTAGATTAGTTAGATGGTATAAAAGAGGAATTAGGTCATCTTCCTCATTATCGATTAATCAAATTCTACTGTGAAATTCTTAATTCTTTCTGTTGTAACATCTCTTGTAATTTCTCTCAATCAATAAAATCTTTCTTGTTCTTGTTCTTCGTTATTCTCTCTTCAATTCAGCTTTCGGTTTAATTATTAAGATTTTATACCTACAATCAAGTATTTAGCATGGAAAAATACCATTTAATACACATTTCGACAACATGCACGCTTATAGGTTTGGAGTGCTAAAAATTTAATATTCCTGATAATTGTACAAAAATGTGCATTGATGACTATTTTTCTACGAAGATGCTTCATAAAATTAGCCATTGTTATAATTTTGATTTAATAGGTCCCATGAATCAATAAAAGAATTAAAAGAAAAGCATAAGCACAACATTATTCTATAAAGTCAACAATGTCAATTCACATGTCAAATGGTTTGTTGGACACTAGTTTCGAGTGCTTTTCCAACCTAGGGAAAGCCGGACCCGCATTTCTTGGTTGGAGAAAATTCCACGAGAGTAGAGGATTAAATTGGGTTGATCAGTTCAGTAACAATTGACTATACACATAAAATGTTCCTATAATTACGAAGTAGTAATCTTTAACTCTGATGGTATATTATACATTGAACCACATTAATTATGTTGTTCGACTAGGCACGATGTTGGAACGTTTGATAATAAACCACTCTTCATCAGATTTCCGTGCACTGCATTCTTACTTGGTTGTAAATATGCATGGGGTGGTTCGGATTGTGCCTTTATTTAAAAATCGAATATTAACTATAGCTTTTTTAATAGATAAATCGGAATATTTATTATTACAAACTACGAGAACACCCTCTAAGTATTATAACTGTAAATAAATTTGTTGTTTAATTTTCAAAATTAAGTTTAAATGCTAAACTATACAAAAGGGAAATAGAAAATTCAAGAAAATAGATTTTTATTTGGATGGTGTATGCTATAATAAATATAAGCAAATTTAATATATTAACTATTATATGGGGTTGGGTTGTAGCATCAAAACTAATTAACTAAGCCATCCTCATTTATTACTCATTTGGGTTTAGACTATTGTCCAATTAGTTTCTCCAAATACGTCTCATGAAAAATAGATATAAACGGACCTTATGGGCCAATAGACCTTTCCCAGGTATAGTTGTGAACTTAAAATGTTCCGGATGAAAATAAATTATAACAGTAATTATATTGTTGCAGAAGAAATTCAACAGTTTAAAACTAGTGTGATCTTGAAACACTGCAGAAACTCTAAACCCATATTCTAAACCCATATTTGAAATGGAAAGGTGATTAATGCGTGTGGAGGATGGGGTTGGCTCTTAAGAGTGATGGCAAGGCAATTATACCATTCTTAATTTGATAAAGGAATATTAAAAAAAGGTATAGATTAGGAATAGAGTTGACATCTCAACCTTATCTTTAGTATTTCTAAACTTTATTTTCTTTATTTGACATTCTCCAAATCCCTAAAACCAATTGCCGTATCTTTCCCATATTGGATGGATTGCAGTTTTTACTTTTCTTCATTCTATATATTTTACACTTCTTCATGGTATATAATATAGGGATAGTTACATTAGTTTTAGAGTTCTAGATCATTTCAACTTTTGGTGATTTTTTTTACTTGTAATATTAAATTCACAAATTATTAATAAAAATTAATTATCTTTTATAAGATGGTAAATTATAACATTCTTTTTTTAATCTAATCTAAATACACTAATATCCCATGTGTTTTGAAAAATTACTTATACTTCCCTATTTTTTTAATTTCTATCATACAATAATCACCTTGTATTTTGTAGATCAAATACATCAATAGTCGAATACCATCATCAATTTTAAAAGAATCCAAGTGCACCCCACAACTTGGGAAAATTGAATCAATTAACCCCTTCTCCGAACGGCACTACGTTTTAGGTTTCAAAAATTCAAACCAATAAGCTTGTAGCACGTGGCACACAATTAAAAATAGTTATAAAATAAACCTAAATTCATCTCCTCCTTCCCCATCACATCTCTACGCAACTAATCAGATCCCTCTTC
>CATIWQ010280564.1:0-20390 GCA_949673415.1 Euphorbia schlechtendalii | reverse complement strand
ATTAAATTGTATTTACATATGGTATTTGTTTAATTGACAACTAATGAATTCATATGTTGAATAATTTAATTGAATAAATTTAATCATAAAGTATTGCATACTAAAATTATTAATTGACTAAATTTAGTTAATTAAATTAATCTGTAATATGACAATTTATTTAATTAAATTGCAATCTTTAATTTTGTCTATGGGTTAATTTGTAAGATATGGAAGTTGACAACTAAATTTGTTTAAGGAATTAAACTATGGGGTTTAATTATTAAACTTAAAATTAATTGGGTCAAATTCATAATTAAATTAAACCTAAACCTAATTGACTAATTAGACTATAAATAGACAAAAGAAGTAAAACAAAAGCTAATTCATATATATGAAATAAAAAACGTGAACATGGTAGCCAATATAGCATAATTCACATTTCTTATATCAATGATGAATTAGGATTTGGTTTTCTTTTTTTTTTTTTTGAGTTTTCTATGAGAGTTCTTCGTCCATTCGGCTGGCACCGTCCCGGTTCGAGAGGAGTTCGTGCACGTGAGATTGGAGAGCTTTCGCTTGAGAGCCTTTTACTGCTGCTGTCTCTTAAAAAGATCTTCCAAGTAAGTTTTATTTGTGATTTAAATCCTATTGAAACCTTATCAATTGTTCTTGAGAAGATCCTATTCGAATTCGAGAGAATTTTAACCGGTAATTTCACCGACGCAATTATGTTTTCGATGACAATTCCCTTCAATCTGCTCACCAAGTTACTTGTTGCAAATCTACCCAACGTGAAGACGTTTTCATCTTGTTAATGGAGTGATCAAATAGTAAATTAAATCTCAAAGAACGTATCCAAAGATTGGACGTAGGCGGAAGGCTGAAACAAGATGAAACCACTCTATTTGACATTTTTTGTATTAGTAAAATTAATACTATTTTTTTGTAAAAAATTTCTGATGTAAAAGTTTTAAAAATAGTGGCAGATGGAGATCCCGTCCTTGGTGCTGGCATAGGCGGATGGAGTTTCCGCTTGGCAGAGCCAATTCGTATTATAACACAAGCAGATACAATTTCCGCCTATGTTGCTATACAGGCGGAAATTGTGACTATTTGTGTCACTTGACAGGCAGATATCCCATCCACCTGTGCAGTGACGCTAATGAAAATAACTTTCGTGCCTAATGGAATATTGGTTTTAAGCAATGATTTGGTATTTATGGAAGACAGCGAGTAGCGTGAAGTAAATTAAATTAGGCAACGCCAAGTAACATCCTAAATTTGAGAGATGAACGTAATTTTGTAGAAAATGTAAAAAACTGTATACATTTCTCTTTTGTATAAAGCTGTTCATGCCATTCATTTTCATAACTATGTTGGCATTTCATCGAACAGTGGATTAAATTAAATCTCTTTGAAATATGCAATTTATCAACTTCAACAAAACATAATTGTTTTTTAGTGGATACTTACAATTATTTCAATGGTAAATAATGACAGTAAATATTGATTTTATATTGCAACTAATCATGGAATAACCAATGTGATTAAAAAAAGCATAATTTTAAATAATAGACTAACATTGATCTGGTGTGTAAAATTTTAAATGAATCCAGGACAAGTAAAACGAGAGTATCAATGGTCCCTAATCATTGCGGTGAAAGTTACTCACACTCATGAGATTATGACATGTTAAGATGGCAGTGTGGATTACTAATTGAGAAATGATATTTTTCATTAATGTATTTTGTGTACTACATTGTTGTTTACATAGTGTACAAGTGTACAAGATGACTGATAAATGGAAAACAAATAATTATAGTAAATAGCATTGACGACTGATTACCTGTGTTTAAACCTTGAATCAAGGACTTTATTGCTTACTATCTTTACTTGATTTTCTAACACTCCCCCTCAAATTAAGTAGCAGGGTCTTCATTACTTAATTTGGTGAGAACGTAGAGAAAACTACATCCTCAGACAGCTGTAGTGAGAATGTTTGCTAGTTGACACAAATGGAAATTCAATTGTGTCATCTTCAATTTTTCCTTTATGAAGTGACGATCTATCTCCACATGTTTAGTTCTATCATGTTGCACCAAATTTTCTAAGATAAGGATTACTTCTTTATTATCATGAACGAATTTTCTTTGGCTACAAGGTGAAAAATCAATTTGTCATTAATTTCCTGATCTATATTATTTCAGTAATTCCCTTGGCAATTCCATGGAACTCTACTTCTATGCTTGATAGAGCTACCACCTTTTGTTTCTTACTTCTCCAAGTCACTAGGTTTCCCCCAACCATTGTGAAGTTTTGTGCTATTGATTCTTGATCATTTGGGTTGCCAACCCAATCTGCATTAGTGTAGGCATCTACATCCAAGTGCCCATTTCTTCAGAAGATGATTTCAATGACATAGTGTGCCTCTCAGATACCTTAGAATTATCATGACTACATCAGTATGTTCTTCTTATGGTTGATGCATAAACTGATTTACAATTCCAACTACATAAGCAATGTCAAGTCGAGTATGAGGTAGGTAGATCAATTTTCCCACAAGATGTTGGTATCTGCCTTATTCTGCTTCATTTGTGCTCCCATTGATTCTTAGCCCATGATTCATCTACATTGGAGAGTTTACGATCCCTGTTTCTACAAGAAGGTCTAGAACGCACTTCCTTTGAGATATGAATATCCCTATGTCTGATCGTAATACCTCTATTCCCAAGAAGTATTTCAATCCTCCTAAATCTTTTATCTCAAATTATGTGTACATATTCTATCTCAAGTTTTCAATTTCCTTGGATTCATTGGTTGTTATAATCATGTCATCTACATAGATTATTAGGCATGTGATCAAGTCTCCCCTTTTCTTCGGAAATAGAGTATGATCAGAGTTACTCTGTTTATATCCATATTGATTCATTACTAGTATGAACCTTCCGAACCAGGCCCGTGGGGACCATTTCAGCCTATATAGAGCCTTTTTGGGTTTTCATGCTTCGTCTTTCTCAAATTCTTCATTGAAACCTAGTGGGGGCTATATGTAGACTTCTTCCTTTAAGTCACCGGTAGAAATGCATTTTTTACGTCGAACTAGTGTAGTGGGCTGTCTTTATATCCTACAATAGAGAACAAGACCCAAAAAGTGTTGATCTTTGCAACCGGAGAAAAAGTTTTGGAATTGACAATTTCGTAAGTCTCTGTATATCCTTTCTCCACAAGTCGAGCTTTGTGTAGATCTATAGTGATATCTTCTTTCTATTTGGCTGTAAAGACCCATTTGCATCCTTCTAGTTTCTTTCTAAGTGGAAGTTTACATCTACTCCAAGTGCCATTCCTTTTTAGTGCCTCCATTTCTGCATTCATGGCCATCCTCCATTCTTCCCACTATTTAGCTTCATTAGTAATAAATTGGAATTTCTTGAGTGTAGAGTGTTACGGTAAATGCTTTTGCGTTATATGATAAATTTCCCTATACTAGATTCACATAGGGTATCTACTAGAAAGGGGAACATGTTTCGGTGTGAATCTCATTAACAGTACTCCATGATTATTCCTGTGAGGCAAAGAATAAACATCTCTTCTAAGTGATTCAAGATTAGTGTCAGCACTACTATCATTTAGTTCGAGCATAGAAATAGGGCTTATGGGTTCATTACCTCTTATTAGACATTATAAGGTTGATCATTGGTGGGTAAGAGATTGTTGATATATTCTTCGTTGATTGGTGACTCTCGAGGTGGGGTTCTTGAAGTTGGGGGCATGGATGATTCCATTAATAGGGATTGTGTGGTTGAGTTTGGATTTCGGTCTATTATGTGCTGGTTAATCAAGATAGTAATTGAACATGCAACATTACAAAGTGGAATTTCAAAATTTAAAATTAACCTAAAAAGGATCTCCTAAGCATGACATGATTGATATAATCTAAGTTGAAACATTCCAAAGATGACAATAGGTTTATAAAACTTAAAAGAAACCCTAGCATCTAAGTTTAGAGCATTACCTATTGATGCGTACTTCTATCTTTGGGTTTTGATGCAACGTTCCCTTACAACAATTGGGCATAACTACGTTAGCACAAGCCTGCAAACTAGGATTACCTCTATGATTGATACACAAAGATCTTCACCGACCAAAAACCTCGCTGAGGTAGAACCCGTTAGTACACAACAGCTACTAGACTACTCTAAGACAAACCTGAAAATATAAACAAAGAAGGCTCACTTCAAAATAGAAAGAGCCTTCTAAAAAAATTCTTCGTTACTTGGAGAAACTCGTAGATGATCTCGCACAACTCATGAAGAAAGAGATGTCGAACTTAAAGAGAAAGTCTAAGTTGATGTGTAGAATAATGAGAGAAGGGGAGGCCTATTTATAGGAAGAGGGAGAGTCTCAAAAACAATGTGAGATGGGAATATACCATGCGGGTTAGCTGCGCGGGTCCCTTGGACCCGCGGGCTAACCCGTGGCTTCCTCCACAAGGCCTACAAGCCCAAGCTTGCAGGCTTGCATGCCTGCGTGCTGGAGGGCTTGGGTGGAAAGCCCGCGCAACTGTTGACATGGGCAGCGCTAGCAGGCTTGCAACCCACTAGCGTACGCGGGCTTTACCCCGCGCGCTAGTGACTCGAGAGCTTTTCAGCTTACACGGTTGCCATGCAGGCCCCATTCTAAACATCCCGTGTTCGTTTGGGGCCTACTCGTAACAGGAAAAATTCTCTTGCTCTGCTCCGTGCAATTTTCCCAATTTTCCCAATTTTCTCTCTTATTCCCATTAATTATAAATTTGGTCCAACAAATTAATAATTAATCTGACAATTTTTACATCCTCAATATTCTCAACCTAGACCTAGTCTAAAGGTTCTTTACTTAGTCTAGTAATGACCCAAAGTGTGTGACTTCATAGGATCCCGAAGTATAAAGCCGCAAGAGGTTAACCTAAACTTGACTTCCTGTCTGGGAACCTTTAGGCTCGGTGTTCCAGACTGATATGGAACCCGATAACTCTAGATGGTCAAATGGACTTTCTAGCAAAGGCGTATGATCCCTCAATTCTCAGAACATCCCGTGCCTATGACTTGATCCGATTCTACAATAGCAACAAATACAATAATGTATTGAGATTGGATTAAGTGTTAGATCATGTAATAGCCGTAACTATCCTTGAATTAGACTTGTTAATGAAGAACACCACTCGCCATAATGTATCAAGATTGACTAGAAACCCCGTTCTATTAATCTTATACTCTAATAAGAGGTTTATGAGTGTGTCTCTTCAATAAGGGGCCCTAAGGTACATCTCACATTATATCACTATATCAGGAGCGATGGATCCCATCTTAACTACTCAGCTTATCAACATGTGATCATCACTATACCCATAATCACCGGTATCATCTTGGTCACTAGAGTATGAATAAGTATGACCCAAAGTATAGTAACTCCTACATAAGGTAACAAGTATCTCAAGTATGAGGATACTTGTACTGCTATTACAATAAGATATGACACCTTCACATGGATATAGTTATTTTAAAGTGTTTGTCTTACAGTGGTCTCCAAGGTATTACTCAAATACATTCATGTGTTAACTCAAGGTACCACCTTCTGCTCATGAGATCGGTTTCTTGGATCTAATCCAAGGTGTGAGCCTACACATGCTAGTCTGTCCGCTTCATTGATGTCAAGTCTTAATGAAACTATGACTAAGGATATTTAGACTATTCATAGTAACATGTATATGCAGCTCTCACACCACATAACTCTCACTATGTCCTTGCACTTTTACGCTATGAAGTAGTCACATACTTTGTCTTCTCAATTCACATATACATAATATTATACATTTATGATACCAGCGAGATACATAAAAAAACACTAATAAACAACAATGATGCCTTTATTATGAATAAGTATAATAATACGCAACTATTTGTACATTATAACTAATTAAGATATATCCCCCTAATTGCCTCTAGGGCATACATCATGTCTAACATTATGTCTAACCAATAGAGTGAGCTAGAAGAGTGCTTCCCATGTCACGAGGTTGGTTAAGATAATAAAATTAAAATTTTATGAATGTTCAATCCATGGTGACATACATTTGATGGTGAGTTAGACTGTAACATAGATACCCTTTCTGGAGAGGTGCAAACACATATATAATAGCACTTGAGTCAAGTTTAGATCGGTCATTTTATGGAGGGTGTATAAAAATAGAGCAACCAAATCTTTGGGTTGGAAGTGTAAGGTGGAAAGGGATTTGTGTTTCGATTTCCAATATTTGGAAGGGTGTTTTATGGTCAAATTATTTTTATATGTAAGTGATTTAGAAGGTATACGGATGTGGTGATGGCCTCTAGCCAAAAGGATTTGGGTAATTTTGATTCAATCATGATGGCTCTTGTCATTTCGATGAGTATTTGGTTTTTTCTTTTGGCTAACCTCTTTTGTTAAGGTGTATTTGGGTAGGTGGTTTGGTGGATAAGGCCATTAGTTAGAAAAAAAATTTTCATGTCATGGTTAATATATTCCCCCCATTGTTAGATCGAAGAATTTGGTTTTTCTTCTAAAATTAGGTTTCAACAACATGAAAGAAATGAATAAATTTATCATTTACTTCAGACTTGTGTTTGAGAAATTATACACATGTCATATGAGAATAATCATCAATAAATAATACAAAGTACTGAAAACCATTGGATGGTGGTGTTGGGCCCCACACATCTGAATGTATTAAGAAAATATGTCTTTGACTCTAGTATTATTTGAAATAAAGGTACTTCGATGGCATTTTGCTAAAACACAAGTTTCTTAGGATAAACCCAAACTATTATGTTTAAAACTTTATGGGAATAATAAACGAAGGTAGCTAAGAGATGGATGACCTAGAAGTTGGTGCCATGACCAAAGTTGGGTGTGATGTGTCTCCTGAAAGAGTAACATAGTTCCTTAATGAGTCATTTCATCAACATAGTATAAAACTCCTCACTCAGTACCAAGCCCAATGTCTCCTTCATATGAATGTCCCCCAAAAGGCAAAAATTGGGGTATATTAGGACAACGCAATTGAGTTCTCGGGTTATATGACTCAGAGATAAAAGTTTGCAAGATAAAAGATGGAATATAGAGACCGTGTTTAAGGGTAATTTTTGGAGAAATAATATTGGACTCTTCTCCCTTAACTTCAGCTAAGCCCCCATTTGTGGTTTCAATGTGGGTTCAAAAAGATATTTTTTGTTCACTAAGATTGAATGGGTCATGGGTCATGGTGTCCATGGCCCCACATTCAAATATCCATTGGGTTTGGGAATAAGACTTGTTTTGATGGGATTTTGGTTCAGCTTGCATTTGAGTGACTTGATTTGGGCTTTGTTGTGTTATATTTGGGCTTCGTGCACGGGTAGGTTGATCATTGTTTACTACTTTTTGTTGAGTTTGTAGTGTGCCTGTTTGGTTATTTGTGAGGTGGTGTGGGCTTTGGGTGGGGTGGATAAGTAGTGAGCTATGGATAAGGTTATTATAAGGAGGGTGTAAGCGGATAAATAGTGGGCTTTGGGTAGGGTTATTATAAGCAGGATGTGGATTAGTTTTGGTCCATAAAAGGACTTAGTTTCTACTTTCTCCTCATTCCCTTTAGGTTTCACACCACCGTCTTTGCTGTTTCCATTATTGAAGCTGTCAGCACCATGATTTCCTCCATCGATGCTGCTCTCGGTGGCGCTGTGACTTCCATCATTATTCTTGATAGCGTTCTTGTTATCGATAGCATTGTGGTTTCCAACGTCATGGGTTAGCATCCCTATTGCGATTTGATCTTTGCTTCTCTTGTGATCTTCCCCCATGGAGGGTAGCCTATCAATTCAAAGCATCCTTCACTGGTATGTTTACATTGTTTATAGTGGGTACAAAAAGGTTTTGACTTACCTTCCCATGGTGATGATTTCCATTGCATTTTAGTGGATTCTGAGTGGTGTCCTTTTTCTGATTTCAAATCGGCCTTTGTAACCATTTGATTTGGCTACTAAAGGGGTTTCGATTTATCCTAAGGACATGTTTTCTTCATCACTTTTGGATTTAAAGATTTGTTTTCTTGCAATTTCACTTCTCAATGTTCCATATGCCACCTCTACTGATGGAAGTGGGTCTTGTTTGAGTTTGTCTCTTTTAATTACTTCATACTGCTCGTCTATGGCTGTGAGAAACTAGAATAACATCTTATCTATTACGATTTGGTAGTATTCTATTTTATCATTAGGATCCCTCATGGGATTTGGTGACTTTCTGTCTATGCTCATCGATATGCTTTGTAATTTGTTCCAAAGTCCTTCGAGTTACTCAGTACCTTGCCACATTATGCTAGCTCTTGTTTGAAGTTCATAAATTTGGAACGAATCTCCTCTATTTTCGTATATAATGGCTAGGCCATCCCATATCATTTTTGCAGTTTGATATTGAACAACATTGTTGATCAATGATGGTTCAATGTTCTAAATTATTCATGTGAACACGATTTGGATGGATTATTTCCATTTATGGAAGGATGAGTCTATTTATTTTGGCGGTTTGTTGTTTAAGTGATGCCCTTTTCATCTACCTTCAATTTCTTTCTTTATGATACATGCCTGAACAGGGTAATTGTCATTGTTTAATTTGAAACCAATGGAAAGAGTCTTGGATTCACCAGGCTAGTGGTTCTTAACCCAATTTTAAGGATGTTAGTGATTTGTATACTGATTTCATCTAATAAACTTGAGGTTTTTGAGCTTTCTGCTGACATTTGGTTTTGGTGTTTGAGTTTTTTGTTTTAGCAGGTTTGTATATGGACGATGATGAAGTTTTCTTGAGTCTTATAGGATCAAAGACTCTGCTCTAGTACAATGTTAAGATGACACTGTGGAATACTAACTGAGAAATGATATTTTTCATTGATTTTTTTGTGTATTACATTGCTGTTTATATAGTGTACAAGATGATTGATAAATGGAAAAGAACTAATTACAGTAAATAACATTGATGACTGATTTCCTATGTTTGATCCCTGAATCGTGGACTTTATTGCTTGCTATCTCTACTTTATTTTCTATCTAGACATTTGTGTGGTAGTGTTTTGGAATTTTGGGTTTCACTCACACACATATTAATCACAAGATGACTATAAAAAAATCCCCAAGTACAATATTTTGGTGGATTTTATAAAAAGGAAAGACAAGTTAGGCATACGAAAATAATTTATAAAATAACATAAACAAAATTATATAAATTTGCATCATTTTCATTAAATTAAATATAAAGAAAAAATTACATTCATCCGAGAGGTAACTCAAAACAGAGAATTCTGTAGATCTCAAATTTTATCTTAACTATTACATTAAAACACAACTCATATGGTTCAAAAAAATACATATCACAAATTTATGGTTTGAACTTTCAAACCGGGATTTTATATAAATATATTGATAATAGTATACATCCTTAATATAAATACATCGCTACAAGTTTACCTTTCTAAGAACATATATTGATTCTATCTCCTCGAATCATCTTATAATTAACATTGTTCATTCATTAATCAAATCTGCATTACATATCCCCTCTCATTTTCCTTCATTCACAAATGACACATAACCACGTAGATAATTTGAAAATAAAAAATAAAAAGAATAAAACAAGAGATTGCACATTCCAAATTGTAAATGAGGGATAGAGAAGCGAATGTGATCTTTCGGGACAATTCATTTAAATCCGTTCAAGTGTTTTCGGGTTTAATTTTTGTCTTATTTTTCATGTTTCCAAAAGTTTATATTTTTCATGCAACACTTCAGACAATTTTTTTATATATTTTTTCGAAGAAATTTTACACAAAATATATCATGGACATCTATTATACAATTAAACACTATCTTTCAGCAAGTCTATTTTTTCATTTTTCAAATAGAGTTTATGTATGCTTTCAAACACAACCTAGGAGCTTCGAGTCAGCAATCAGAAAGGAAAATGTCCCAGCTTAGGTTATTGATTGTCCAAAAAGTTGTCATTACTTGGGCAAATCAAGTCTTTGTATTTCAGACATTCTCCATTATTTATACTCTTGCTTCGACCATCATAATACTTGGACAAATACAAGGAGTCTTGGCGTATTAAATAGGGCTTTTTATATAAATGGTAGAATTACAATATATATATATATATATATATATATATATATATATATATATATATATATATATATTTCACTTTTATCAAATTACAAATTCAATTGTTCCTTGTAAAAAAATTTCAATTTCTGTCTTTTACGCTCCTGATATATATAATAGATATATAACATGTACATAACAAAAGCATTAAACAACATTATCTGTTATATGTGTATATATTGTAGATATATATCAGACATATATAATAGATATATAACATGTATAATGAAAAATCAAAACATAAGACTATAAAATGAAAAATCAAATTATAAATGTTGGATGCAGTATGGGTGATTTAAGTAAGAGGGGGTGAATAACTCGTTTTCATGTTTTTAAAAACCTCAAAGGCTATGCAAAAATTTAATTAAACAGTCTTTGATGTAGTCAATGAGTAAAACCAGTTTTAGTTTTCCTCGGAGTCTATCCTTTGACACAGTCTATGATGTGAATGAATTTGAATATGATTAAGTTTTATATGCAACAGTTAATAAGCAATAAGTTTAGAGATTGCGAACACAGAGTTTTATCCTAGTTCTGTCTCTTCTGAATCTATCCCTTGGAGTCATAATTTGTCCAAGCGTAAATCCATCATAGATTCTCCAATAGGTGGAGAAACAAACCACTACAGATAGCTGTTTACAGACTTGAATATCATCCTCAATCCAAGCTTGTGCTTTACAAATAGTATCATCCTCACTATATCTAGGCTCTGAGCTATATTAATACACAAAGTACCATCCCCACTATGTATTCAAGCCCCTATACACTAACTAAACAACATAGTTGTTTTAAAAGAAAAAGATATAAAGGTTTGTGCTTTTGAACATTATTTCAGTAACTCTCTTTTTACAAGCAAATTTGAATGAATATTTTGCTAGTGATTGAAAGTGAAGTTTGGCAATGATGTGAGATAGCTTGACTGCTCTTTGATTGAATGAAACTTCACCAACTTCTTCTAATGGAACAATGCTTTTATTTATAGGCGTGATATTTTGCTATTGAGTTTGGACTGTAGTTAATTGTGACCACTCTTAAAATTAACCTAATATCACAAAGTATCTGAAGGGAAAAATTTTTGTTTTATCAAATCGTTTAGACTTAGTTGATTATTCTTTTAGAGACTGGGAATGGCCTCAAAAAGGAGTTGCTTGCAAAATGGTCCCCACAGTGGCACATTGTCCGCTGCAGGGTAGGAAATTTAACTTGTCTCCTTACTATCAACATGAGCTTGTCGTTTCCTCAAGTTTTTTACCTTTTCATGCAGCTAAATTATATGTAAAGGCATGGTGAATTTAACTCACATAATACCTTTGGATTTTCTTATAAAATTATTTGAAATAAATATCGCGCATTTAATTTGTTCTTAAATCATCTAGTGCAGAGGATACTTCCCTCTAAGATAGATTTCTAGCCTCCGAGGATTATTATATCTTTGAAGACTTTGATTCATCCTTTGATTCTTGTAAATTTTGATGATGCTTTTGATGTAGGCTAGGCTTTGATGTTGTTTTAGACATAATGATAAGTTCACTTACTTGTGACTTGGGTTAGTGTTTCCAAAGCTAATTCTCGCAGGAAGTGTTAAAACATTCTCTAAGCATCTTCAGAAATCTAGATTCAAAATCTCCCTAACTTGGATGCTAAGAAGAGAATTTGGCAAGAAGTACATATCTTCAATTTCTTTACTTTGATATTTTAAGTATGCTCCCCCATAAATGTTGGCTTGATCTTAGACTACATGTGCTCTGAAAAAATTTATGCAATTTTAACAAAAAACATATAATTAGTACAATGTGGTATTGTACTTAGATCATGAATAATTCATATATTTCACTGATATATAACAGTGATCAATCACTTGATAAACTGGATTAGATAATTACAAGAGATATAAAATCATGAAGTAGAAAATTGAGCTAGCTAATGTATCCTAGCTATTTCTTGGGAGATTGATTTATTGGTTTCCTTCTTTTTTGTTTTTGTGGCTTTTATTGTTGGTAAATTAAGGCAGTAATTAAACATGCAAACTTGCACGGTGGAATTTCAAAACTTAAGATTAACCCTAAAGGATCTCCTAAGCATGACATGATTGACATAATCAAAATTGAAACATTCCATAGATGCTAAAAGGTTTATAAAATTTAATTAAAGAAAACGAGCATCTAAGGTTAGAGCATTACTAGTTGATGCGAGCCTTTGCCATGGTGAGGCTCCCTTAGAACCGTTGGACAGCACTTTGTTAGTACAAGCCTCCAAACCAGGATGACCTCTATGATTAGTCCACACAGACTCCAATTGACCAAAGCCACACGTAGAGGAAGAACTCATTAGTTAACAAGCATCTACTAGACCACTAGTAGACCAACTCTAAAATATAACTAAGAAAGCTCTTTCCAAAATAAGAATAAGCCTTAAAAAGAATTCTTTGCAAAAGTGGAGAAACTCATGGAGGCTCTCGCAAATATTTCAAGAGGAAAAGAAGTCAAAACTCAGAAGGAAAGGCTAAGCTGACATGAGGAGAAAGTAAGGGAGGAGGAGGCTATTTATAGCCTAAGGGGGAGTAATATTGCTCCCCCAAAACTAATGTGGGATTGGCGAAAAGAACCAATCCCACATCATCTTGTAAGCCCTCATGGGTTGCTGCGTGAGGTTTCTCGCGAACTGCTTGCCGCACAAGGCAAGCTCGCTGCATGGGCTTGCCTTGCCTGTGTGGGCTTTGTAAGATTCACTCGCGACACTCTAGTTTTGTTTTCCCCTTTCTTTTTTGACATATTGGTTCATCCAAAGTGATTTTTACTCTCCCTTTTATTCTCGGTATGGACCTCGTCTATAAGTTCTTTATTTAGTCCGGTAAACACCCAATGTGTGTCACATCATAGGATCCCGAAGTATAGAGCCACTAGAGGTTGACCTAAACTTGGTTTCCCATCCAAGAATGTTTAGGCTCTGTGTTCTAGATTGATATGGAACATGTTAACTCTAGATAATCAAATGGGCTATGTAGCAAAGGCGTATGATCCCATGATACTTGGAATGTCACATGCTTGTGAGTTGATCTGGTTCTGTAATAGTAACTAGTACAATACACTCCTTCTATCATGTTAAGTACCATCTAATTTATTGAACATAGATTAAGTGTTAGCTCATGTAATAGCCGTAGCTATCTTGTAATTAAAATTGTTCACGAAGAACACCACTCATTATAATGTATCGAGATTGATTAGAAATTCGTTCTATCAATCTCATACTCTGATAAGAGGTTTATGAGTGTGTAACTTCATCAAGAGGCTTTAAGGTACATCTCCCATTATATCACTATATTAGGAGCATGGATACTATCTTTCCTTCTCAGCTTGCCAACGAGTTATCATAACTATACCCGTAATCACCCGTATCATCTTGATCACTATGGTAAGAATAAGTATGACACAAAATATAGTAACTACCACATAAGGTAACCGGTATCTCATTTCTAAGGATACATGTACTTCTACTACAATAAGACATGACACCAACACATGGATTTAGTTATTTCTAAGTGTATGTCTTATAATGGTCTCCAATGTATTACCCGAGTACATTCATCTGTTAACTCAAGGAACCACTTTCAGCTTCTGAGATTAACTGCTTGGATCAAATCCAAGGAGTAAGCCTACACATGCTAGTCTGTTTGCTTCATTGATGCCTGATCTCAATAAAACTATGACTAGGGATATTTAAACTATTCATAGTATCACTTGTGCATAATTCTCACACCACATAGGTCCCACTATGTCCTTGCACTTTCACTCTATGAAATAGTCATGGACATTGTATTATTAATGAACATATATACATATACATAATAGCAAATGTATAATACCAGCAAGATAGAATCTGTTTCACGGCCTCCTAATAATAAGTAATTCCCAATTTCCTTAAATGTTTAGAATTATCATAAATAGTCATGGCAAACTCAACTGTTGAGGTGTCAGCCCCTAGACTTCCAGATGTTCGCCACTTTTCAACTGATAAGTTTATTAATTTGTTCACAAGATTTGGCTATTTATTAATGGCTCCAAGAACTTGTTCACATAATATAGGTGTTGTCAGTACCTCTTATCAAATCGAAAAATGATGATAACTGCAAGTATATAGTTGCGATGTAGTTTTAAAAGATATCGAACCCACAGGGAAGGAACCAAGTCTAAATATTAATAAGGAAGACCAAATAAAGAAAATAAAATAATATAAGGTTTTGGATAGGAGGGTTAGAATGAAGAACGAGTAAATATAGATATGAAAGATTAGAGAATTAAATATATAGATTTTCCTTACAAAATAAGGATAGCAGAGAAAACATGCAAGTTCAAAAAAGATGTTACGATCCATTAAACTAACTAACAAACTCTATTCAAAATACTCAGATGTTCAATTATTCGCAGCAGAGAAACACATGAAATGACTTTTCTAAATCTAGCGCAAATGAATCAAGACAATTATATAAACCTGGACAACTTCAATACTATGCTTAGTACGGGTCACTCTCACATAGCCATATTTAGCAAGTTACCATTCATAAAGCGTTGGCTCACTAAACATTGTTATATCATAGATCCAGTGATTATACATAATATTGTTAACCCTGAAACTACTCTTAAAATTAACTCCAACGCATATAACTTGATTAATATAAAAGACTTAACATGAAATACAATTTCGACACCTACACATATCATAAACTTCAAAATAGAAAGTATAAGTAGAAAGCAAAGCAAAGTTATAAGGTATGCAAGTGAAAGCTAAAGTTGATCAAACCGTATCCACTCTTTAATGGGAGTTGTTAATTCCCACAATTCCCGCGTCTGCTTTGAATTTGGTCTCAGCCTGTACAGAACCTCCGCTAGGATGCTATTCTTTGTGAATATCGAATAAACGAATAGTGAAGAAGAAAAAATTTTATTGATAAGTGATTTGTAAGTACACATATACAACAATCGCTCAAGAATATAGAGAAATCCAGTGATCGAAATAAGGGTTCAATTCACTTAATCATTTTCTCGCTAACACTTATGAACGTAGCGAATTCTCTATCTATACACACACTATATTTCACTCATGCACTCTAATGTTTTCCCTCTATCTCACTACACTGTGATGCTTGAATGCTGCATGAAATTGTAAGGTTTGGAGCCCTATTTATAGAGTTCGAAGGGTTTCATCTATCCAAACGAAGAGTCATGTCCATTGGTGAATGATTGCATCACTTCATTGTGATTGGTTGAGAAGCTTAAAACTAATCCACAATGGATAAGCACCTTTTCATGATTGGTTAACTTCAGATAGGTGTCTATTCATTGGTAGTTAATGGCGGTTGATTGTTGTTAATGATGCTTATCTGGCGGTTGGTAGTTAAGAAGATAAAACCAGAAAACCATCCAAGTCACGACCGTGAATTTTTTATCGGCAGAATTCTATTTTGAAGACCGTGAATGGTTGTCGTAATCGTGAATTGCTTTTTTCTTCAGAATTCTCCTTGTGACTTCACCGATCTTTGACAGCTTTGATCCTAAGCCAAATCTTTAAGTTCCACGCATCATTTTGCACCTTTTCACTCTTTTTTCATAGAATTCTACTTTTGATCATTCTACTCTCAAGATTTACCTAGTATCTGCATTTGCATTAAAAACAACTACATACCACGTGAAATCTTTTATATGAAGTATAAAAATGACATAAATTATAGTGTTTAGTGTGTAAAATTAATATGATATTAAGTGTAATTATACACTTATCATACCCCCACACTTAACTTTTACCTTGTCCTCAAGGTAAATTCAACAGAAGTGTATAAATTGGTAAACAAGTTCATACCTCATTTGGCAAAAGACTATTGCATTGAGTACCACATTCCACGTTGCAAAAGATTTCAAGTAAAAGTTTGAAATTTCCCACAAATTAGTAATGTGCAATTTATATAGTTTAGTTGCATACCTTTGTTCTTAATGGAGAGTCAATCGAATCACATCTTCATATAAGCGTTATATGCATACTCGAGTATTACCTTCTCTTAAGCATAGTATAAAGTATAAAGGACGTAGAAAGCACTCTTTGAATAATTTTACTCAAGGCATTTTTAGGTAACCTAGGATGCTAAAACAATCTCAGTGGTTGTATTTTATGCTCCATACCACTCTCCCCTTTTTTCAGTGATTGCATTTTATGCTCCATACCACTCTCTCATTTTTTTTCTTTTAAGAAAATGTTTTTGAAGTACTTTGCACTTTGCACCCATTTTTCATGTTATGCTTTCTTTTCTTTTTTCACTCAATGAGTGGTTGCAGCTTCTGCTCCGTACCATTCCTCACCTTTTGCATAACTCATTGGTTATCCTCTCTTTCTTTTGATTTTTCTTTAATGCCCTCATCCTTTATTGATCAATTTCAAAGTATTATGGCTATAGTTTCCTAATACTTTAAACACACTCAATACTTATAGGACTTATTCGAGATTTGCATATAAAACTCATAGTAAGAATACTGTTAGATATTACTCCATTTAAACTTATCGGAAGCATTAAACTCAAACTATATAACTTATACTAGTTCATGTTGCATCGAAATATATATCGAAACTTACTTGGAATGTTGCTTTCGAATGTTACTGACCACTCATCCTTGCCAATTTCTAAATGTTGTGCACTAACACTCAAATTCAACATGCGCTCAAAATTTTGCACTAACATCAAACTTTTAAATACTTAACACTCACAATAACCTTGAACAAATGTTAGTAAAGTATAATAAATGATAATGTATAATAACAAAAATATCATGAAAAGTTTTCAAATTCTTCTATTTTTATTATTTTATTCAATTTTTTTGGATTTTACGGGATTTTTACAAATGTCCCCCCATACTAATGAACACAATGTCCTTAATGTGAGACATTATAAAAATCAAAATTTTTTAAACACACAACTAAAATAAAATAAAGGAAAGAAATTGAACCCATTTACTCCTTAGAACTTGAATCTGGTGGACTAGTAGATATTTCCTAATTTTACATTCTAAAGTATGTATTCAACTTTCGGTTCAATGAAATGTTGGATTTTGTAAGTTGACGAACATCTTGCTATATGGAGGCAATGTTTAGGCATGTTTGGTCGACATCTCTTACAAATTTTCCCCTCCAAGTATCGCTCGTACTTCCCCGAGACTTGTCTTGAATTACCACTCTAGAATTGAACTTCCTCAACATCTTCTTCTTCTGGTTGGTTCTCTCCAGTAGTAGACTCTTGCATCAGTCTAATCTTTCTTATTCTTACTTCATATGGTAGGACCGTAAATTTTCATACTTCTTCTTTTACCAATCCTGCTCTCTTCAAATAAACTCCTACCATAAAATTAAATTTCTCCCTTGGATTATATTGGTATGGTAATTGATTTTTCGCTCCCAAAATTATCCAACAAATCGTATTTGCACCTCCAACTCTAGCCTTTTTATGTGTAGTCAGGCTAGCGATGGATTCCAAAATATATATTAGAAACTTTGGTTGAAATTGTGAAACTGTGCACTCCAATATTTCCAAGTCCTTCATTGACACTTTAGTTGTTTCTTATCGAAAGAAAAGACTTTGAGAAATAAACTTATGTAGGTAGAGAAGACTATTGCTTCGGATGTTCTTATTGGATGAATTTTTGGGATCATAACGATCCAATCCCGTTAATTCTGTCCAAATATCTGTCAACTTGTAATTTTCATCTTTTTTAATTACATCAAAATTCTCTCCCAAACCAAATCACTTGATTATATCCATCATTGTAAATTTAAATTCTTCTCCTTCATTCCTAAATTTCTTCTTCAAAATATTTCCATCATCAATAACAGTAACCAAGAATTCAAGGATCCATTCTTCGATAAAAGGAAATCGCATATTCACAAACTTCTCCAATCCAAACAGCAAGAAATACTCCTGTACTTTTGTGTGAATCCCATCATCAATAGCAAAAGTAGGATCATAGAAAGGCGTGCTATAAAAATTGAAGTTCTTGATTCTCAAATATCTTTCCACTTCCTTGTCACTATAAATCAGAAAGGGACATCCATACTTATTTTGTTGGTTGACCAACTTGTTCTTCCCTTTGGTTGCTATAGACTTCTTAGGAGCCATTGAAATCAACAAAGAAATAATAGTGTTTGATTTGAAAAATAGAGAAAACTTGATTTTGCAAAGGATTATGATTAAGAATAAGAGTTTTTGTGAAAACACAATAGTAAAAGAGGTTATTTATAAGGAAATAAGGATAATTATTTCCTTTCAATGAATATATTCTAAGATATAACCATTAGAATATAGATGTTACAAACATAACTGCTGTGCAGATCGAACAGGTCGCGATTGCGAGAGTAAGTCGCGATCGTGACTTTCTCTTAATCAAAAACAAAAGTTCAAATCAAATATATCACGAGCATGATACATGTCGCGGTTGCGATATGGCAAAATCCAAAAGTTTTTGTTCTTTTCTTTTATTTTTGAAAATACACTAACTTAAAAATATACACAAAATAAAATAATACTACTATATTATACAATATATATATTTGTAGGAAAATATAAGAGAATTAAGGATCGAAGAAATTTTTCAACCCCTCAGCTTCATATTCATGAATGAAGTCTAGCTTAACAACTTTTTAGATGCAAGCATCAATCAAGTCAAGTTTCATGCAAATATCTTCATCCATAGGATATTTATCAGCTTTACCCATATTAAATTCAACAGTATCACCACATATTCTTAACTTAATTTTAACTTCCGAAACATCGATCAATGCTTTGCTAGTATTCATAAAAGGTCTTCCTAAAATTATAGGACACTTTTCATCATATGCAAAATCTAGCACAACAAAGTCTGTTGGGAAAACAAATTTATCCACTTTAACTAGCACATCTTCTCTTCTGCCATAAAGACGTTTAATAGACTGGTCGGCTAATTGCAAGACCATATTTGTCCTTTTAACTTCATCATCAAGTTTTAACTCCTTGAAGATTGATAAAGGCATAAGATTTATACTAGCCCCAAGATCACATAAACATTTTGGAAAAGAAATGTTTCCAAGTTTACATGGAATTGTGAAACTTCCTAGATCTTTTAGTTTAATGGGCATTGTAGCAGTTATTATTTTACTACAATCTTCAGGTATAGATACTTTTGATATTCCTTCTAAACTATGCTTTCTAGATAAAAGTTCCTTGATAAACTTACCGTAGTTAGGAATCTGAGTTATTGCTTCAATAAATGAAAGATTTATTTCCAGACCTTTGAGTTTGTTGATGAATTCTATGAATTGCTTATCCTGATTCTTCTTCTTCATTCTTTGTGGAAATGGTGGTTGAGGGGGATTAACCTTTCCGGATTTAGGTTGTTCATCCGCTCCTACACTGTTATCAAATTTACTTGGATATTCATCCGGCATTGTACTCTTTCCACTGGCCACATACTATTGTTGCTTGCCATATCTTCCAAAAGTTCAAAAGCTTCTTGATTAGTTTTCTTCATAAGAGATCTCGCAGCCATAGCATCAATTACTCCTCTCGTTGTATGATTTATTCCATTGTAGAAACTTTGTAGAATAACATTCTGAGGTAAACCATGATGGAGACAGACTCACTGAAGTTCCTTATAACGTTCCCAGGCTTCGTATAAGGATTCACTATCTTTCTGGGTAAAAGAAGTGATTTCTTTAACGAGTCTTGCGGTTTTTGCTGAAGGGAAATATTTAGTCAGAAAGGCTTGGGCTAATTGGTTCTAGGTAGTGATTGAATTTGGGGGTAATGAATTCAACCAAACTTTCATTGTATCACGGAGTGTAAATGGGAATAAGCGAAGTTTAACTGCTTTTTTAGGAACATTGGTCATTCTGAAAGTATCACAAACTTCTAAAAAGTTTGCAATGTGAGAATTTAGATTTTCATTGGGTAGACCCTCATACTGCACATTGTTGCTAATCATTTGAAGTAATGCTGGTTTTATTTCAAACTGATTCACATCAATCGGTGGTCGAGCAATTCCTTGATTGTTACCATTGATGGTCGGAATAACATAATCCATAAGCCTTGGTTGAGGTTGATCCTGCTTTGGATTTGGATTTGGGTTTTCAACTTAGTCTTGATTGTTAGCCACACTTCATTCTTGTCTCTTATATTCTCATCTTCTTATCCTA
>CATIWQ010280557.1:0-18583 GCA_949673415.1 Euphorbia schlechtendalii | reverse complement strand
ATATTATATTCAATTCGCGGGTGTTCACCATTTTAAGAAAATTTAGAATGCCAATGGGATTACATATGGGGATTTGTTCTATTGCCGATGCATGATTTTGTCAATGCAGAAGCTGCAATGCTTGACCAGGTAATAAATCTTAATATGTGAACTGTACTCTTTAGGATTTAGATACTAATACTATGTCTTCTTTTATTTTATTCTTTATCAATTTATTTTATTACCAAAGTATATTAGTGAAAGAACGGCTCCATTTGCGAAGGCTTTAAGAATTTCATTGCTATGCTTTTCTTGTCATTTCATTGCTAGGGAAAAGACAAGTCATGGGCTACTTTTAGTCTATTTTACAATGTTTGCTTAAGGTAGAATAATAAGTTATTAATTCAAATTTTGCTCATACATTTTTTATTGGTGCAAGCTCATGGATCTGATGCAATGGTTTATGATCGTTTGTGAGATACCCTTAACTTCTTCGGTTGCATTTCTGTGAACACTAGCTCGGATAGTGAAGTCAGCAGCCATTTTGTAAATTATAAACATATATACTTTTAGTAGCGTTATTTTTAGTTTGTATAGTATTATGTATTATTTGTTCTCGTTTGAATTTGTATACAATTAAATATTATGAATTATATAAAAAATGAATTTTAATTTTTTTGAATTATGGCATCAATTAAGTGTTTTACAAATGTGTTGAAATAAGCGTAAAAAGTGTTTCAAATGTGACATAAGTGTTTTTCAAAAAGTGTTGCGAAAACTAGGCATGGTGTTGCAAATATGTTAAAAGTGTCATAAGAAAAGTGTTACGAAAAAACAATGAAAGTGTTACGAAAAAAACTAACAGACGTTAACGTTGACGGTGACGGGTATTTTTTGCAACACAACATAAAGCGTTGCAAGTATTAAAAAAGTATTGCGAAAAGTCACTTGTTGCAACACTTATCTTAGAGTTGCAAGAGAGAAAAAAAAGTGTTGCGAAAACAACTTTTCGCAAGGGAAGCATCACCAACGACTTTTTTAACTAAAAAGTGTTGCGACAAGTGCTTTCGCAACACTTTTGATGCTTTAGGTAACATTTTATTGTTGTTGCGATAGACTATCTATGGCGTAGTGATGGTTTGTTGATTTTTTCATGAACGAATTCGTTTAAATTGTTCACAAATAACATGACTAATTCAATAGATAATTTAAAGTGAACCATAAACTTAATTTTGTTTTACTAATTTAATGTTATTTGGTAATACTTTATTTTAACTTCTATAAAAAATTTTTTGAATATGTAATAATAATTCACGAGCTAGTTCACGAACATTTATCGAGTCATTAATTCACAAACTTATTAGCGAATCTCTAATCGAGTTTATTCACAAGTTAACAAGTTGAACTTTGCCTTGTTTACGTTCAATTCATTTATATTTATAATTCAAGTTATAAAATTATGTCCACGAACTAATCAGTTATAATTCGAATCGAATTTTTATCAAACCGAACATCGAGCTGTATATGAACTCTTAGACTTATTTACATCCGGGTCTAATTAATGTACAGTCATCCTTTCCTGACAGTTTCTGCCAAAATTAAATTTTTTCTCTGACGCGTTTTTAAAGTTATAGTAGAGTACTGAATTATTGGAAAATAAATAAAGTTGATGGCCCATATTCTAAAAATGCTAAAACTTTGAGGACTACTGGGGTAATTGTATCACTTAATGATGTCATCAGTTATGTCACATGACAGTAAATCTAATAGAGATTCCTTAACATTTGTAAATTTCGTACAACGTTTTATGTATATTGAGATTAATTTTAAGAAATGAAATTTTCACATTTTGTAAGTCAAACTTGGGACCACAAGAGTCAAATATTTATTTTTTTGGTTATTAAATCCAAAATTATGGGAGAACCTCTTTCTGATAGACTGAATAGGTTGATCAATACCTCTTTAAATGAGCATTAGTTGTGAAAACAATAATAGTTAACTCACTATAAATGAAACTAGGATTGAATAAGAGTCCTTAAAACATTTTTATTAGATTGCGGATTCTATCATGTCATTCTAACATAATGTGAGATGTAGTCTAGAAGTCCATGAAATGAGGCGAAGTGAATTGTATTTTTTTGAAATAAAATAAAATCGAAAATGTTAAACTATTTACTAAACTACTCTCTTTTTTATTAAAATATTATATACTTAATGATCAAATTATATTGTCTATTTGTAGAAAATTTAATAAATAATGTTAAATATTAAATTTATCAAGTCATATAAGAAAGAGATTATAAAAGATTCGGTGTGGAGTTATTTTGTAACTAGTTGATTATTTTAATCTATGTGGCAATAGAATTAATGGAATATGCATCCTAATGGAGATTGTCTTTTTCTTTTTTAGAAATATGGAGTATTTTTATCAATTTTGTTAATTATGAATTTGAGTTTACAATCCTACACTTCTTGAATTCTTTAAGGATGATGATCAATAGAACAAAAACTATTGATAGGTTGATATGCTCTTGGTTGACTAGTTGGCTCGTTGGAAGAGTCGGCCAATGAAGAGCAAGCATATATTTCTTTTTTGTTATAAAATAAAAGTAGCAGTATAATTTAATTCTCCCATGTGATCATTATATAAACTCCTGCGATAAATAGCACAGGCAACTTACTAAGAATAAGCCACGCAGACTAGTCTAACTTTTTACTTCTTAAGCTAAAGAAAAACCTCAAAACTCAAAAGCTTTAATGGCGATTAGCGACCACTTTTTGGTAACAATTCTATTCGTCACCGCCGTCCTAATCCCAATGGGTAGCTATGGGAAGCAGATCAAAGAGCAGAAGCTTTTGTTTGTGTTTGGAGACTCACTTTTTGACCCCGGCAACAATCTCTACCTCAAAACCAACTTCGGCCACATCGGCGGAGGCGGGCCATCATCTTATCCTTACGGAATTAGCCTTAACAACCATTCCACCGGTCGGATTTCCGACGGCCTCGTCGTCCCTGATTTAGTTGGTAAGTAAATTTGTACCCAAATGAGAATGCATTACTGGCTCTCTCAACCTGTCACATTTCACCTATTACCCCAAACTTTTAAAAAATCATAGTAAATCCTTTAACTTTAAAAAACTACACCAGTTTGCCCAATATATGCTATGAGTTTATCGTGGTTGGTTTGATTTTTCAAAGAGCTTTTATTGCAGCACTGCATGCGAACTTGAGCATCCTTTCTCCATACATGAAACCCGGCGTGAAGTTCTCCCAAGGAGCTAATTTTGCCTGCGGTGGAGCAGCAGTTCTTGAGAAGAATAATAGTAACGGAGTGGTAAGTAATAATAAGTTTAAGTTGTATTGTGTGGATTTGAGCTTAATGTTTATGTTTCTAAATGGGGCTTTTAATTTTTGTAATACAGATGAATTTTAGGACACAGATAAGTGATTTCAGGAAAGTGGTGAGTTCATATGAAAAAGAAATAGGGGAGACAGAAGCAAAGAAGATAGTGATGAGATCAGTGTTTTTGTTTAGCCTAGGAGGCAATGATTACTTTGGCTACAACTTAAATGCAACCCAAGCTCAAAGAACTCAGTATGTGAATATGGTGGTTGGCAACTTAACTACTGGAATCAAGGTAAAATTTCTGTTTGTCATTTGTTTTTTTTTTTTTTTTTTTGTAAGAAAAAATTATGGATAAATTGTTCTCATAATTTCCATCTGAGTGGTATATTTCAGGCTAAATTATGGATCATAATTTTGATCTTTGGGGTTCCACTACCCACCTTTAATAATAAGATCCCATCTGTTTGTTATAAAATTGCTTTCTACAGCTCTTACAAGTTTGTATCTAAAAACGCCCATCTCATTATCTTTTACTTTAGAAAGCTATAAGCAAACTCTAAATGTAGTTTGAGATTGCTTTCCCGTGGTTAAATGTTGATGTTCTGCCAAAAGTTCTCTTTTTCATACAATAGCTATTCGAAGCCTTGTTTGAGCAATTTCCAAACTGACTCATGTACAGTCATCATGTCAAGTCATATCAATCGGATTAGGACTAGCAATGAACTTGGCCAATTAGAAAAATGGTGTTTCACTTCTAGATATTTTCATTCAAATCAAGCAAAGAAAATCTATTTTGGGCCCAAACCAATTTTAAACCTACCTAGATTTTGAACCCTCAATACAACTTGTGCAATGTGTGATATGCCCAAAGTGGTATATATAGAGAAATTTGTAGCGAGAATCTACAGTCAACATATTACCCAATAATACAGAGTAATATCCTTTCTTGACTTAAAAGGCCGTTTTAAGTCCAATATTATAGGTCAAAGGTCTTTTTTTTGTATGTCCTGATTTGCTGAGTTTGACAGTTTATATCAAATATTTTGTGTTGCATGTATCGGCTCTGTTTAAATTAGTACTAAATACACTAAAACCACCTTTGATTTGTCAATTAAGTAAATGGCTATTGGATGACATAAATTAACAGGAACTATACAACATGGGATTAAGGAAAATAGCAATCCAAAACGTTGGACCATTAGGTTGCTATCCAGGAACCAGATCAAGCTACCCACAACTGCTAAATGGAGCCTGCGTAGAGAGCCTACAAACACTTGCTGCCCAACACAACAAAGCTCTATCTCAAGCACTGAAAACAATGCAAACCCAGTTGCCCGAATTCAAATACTCGATATTCGATTATTTCCATGCTCTTTCCGCTAGAATACACAACCCTACAAGATACGGTAAGTAAACTCAATCATCACACTTAACTCGTGTTTTGTTGATGCACACATATCAGTGTTTGATTCCACGGTACGAACTTAATTTTTTGGATTTTTTTTTTTTGAAGGGTTTAAAGTCGGGTTGAGTGCATGTTGCGGAAGTGGGTTATACAACGGCGCGGGAGGGTGCGGGAATGGTCATTACAACCTCTGCAGTGATCCGAATGAGTATGTGTTGTTTGATGGTGGACATCATACTCAGAGAACTAATAAGCAATTGGCCCAATTGTTGTGGAATGGAATCCCAAAAATGACTGGACCTTACAACCTTAAACAGTTGTTTCAGCTTGCTTAGTTACTTTTTATCTTCTGATGTACTGCTTAATTAGTTAGGTTTTGGTCATTTAATTGTGGGTGTGCTTTGTTTTGGAGTATGATAATAAGTGGTTTTGCCTATTTCATCGATCATTTCTTAAAATGGAAGTTAATTTTGTCATTTTCGTTATGTTCAGTGTTAGAAAAAAGGAAAAAGGGGATGCGAATCTTATTCTTCATCTCCCACTAAATACTCCACCAATCATGCCACTAAGTTATATACTTTTTCCAGCTGTAAAAGCTCATCTTAGCAGTAAAAGCTTGTCTGCCATCTTTGTGTAAACTGCTATATAAGGCAGTATTCCTCACAAATGTAAACATACGGAACAAAGATAATAAACCAAATTCTTTGAATTATCAATTTAAAACTTTCTACATAGTATCAGAGCAGTTGTTTCGGTCTTAAAAACCATAATCTAGAAGTGCTCATCATGTACCAGCCTCACCTTCTGGTCTAGCTACCATGTCCCAAGATGGCAGCTCTAATAAAGCCACCAAGTCTACAGACGACAGCTCCACCAAAGCCACCAAGTTTACAGACGGCAGCTCAAAAGAGATGTCTAAAAGCAGCCACAACGACCTGTCAAACCAGTTAGCTGATCTTATTAGAAACGGTATTAATATGCAAGATCAAAAGCAAACTCTCTCAGACAATCTGTCAATCAACATACGACTAAACAGTCAAAATTATGCCTTATCGGCTCGGATGATGAAACTTGCGATAGGAGGAAAGTCAAAATCACTACTGAATCATCTCACAGGAAATCAAGCACCATCAATCAATGATGAAAAATACGAAACATGGGAACAAAATGATCTCATCGTTTTTCATGGATGATTCAAAATATCGAACCAGAATTAGCAAGCAATCTGACGGAATTTCCAACAGCAACAGCATTGTGTAATGCTCTCATGATAACTTACAGTTCCGGGAAGGACAAGCTACAAATGTTTGATTTACACTCAAAAGCAAATCGAATGAAGCAGAACGACATACCTCTCATGACAATTTACAGTTCCGGGAAGGACAAGCTATAAACGTTTGATTTACACTCAAAAGTAAATCGAATGAAGCAGAACGGTATACCTCTTGAAGTTTTTTGGATCAATTTGCAGGGAATATGGGGTGAAATAGATCGTCGGGAACCAAATACGATGACATCCGAAGCCGATATAGCAACATACAACAAAATCCGAGCAGAACAGAAAGTATTTCAGTTTTTGAGTTCAATTGATCCTGAATATAATCAGATTAAAAGGGAAATATTGAGACAAGAACCCTTACCTTCGCCGGAATCCGCCTACGCCGCTGTTCGGAAAGAGGCTGCTCGCCTTAAAATTTTGGGGCTAACCTCAGAGACATCATCAGTACAAGGCATAGGCGAAGGGCTTACAATTTCCGGCGCTGAGTCAGTAGGATTAGCGATACAGGGACATCGGAAAACAAGGGTCACCGGGAAATTCAACGGCGGCCAAACCCGAATTGACAAAAGAAAACTCAAATGCACGATTTGCGGTGGAATCAGACACACAAGAGATGAATGCTTTGAAGTTATCGGGTATCCCGAATGGTGGAGCAAAAGGAAGAACACAGCCATCGGAGGAAAAGCCGCCATCGTGGGTAACTCTAGAGCCACCAACAGCAACGGCGGTTATGGAGCGGAGCATGGAGCAGGCGAAACGGCGGTAGAAGCCGGAAACCGAAAGGAAAGCGGAGCAATGACCATAGCGGCCACAAGGGGAGATAGAATCCCTAAAGCAATAAGAGGAGCGGCCACAAAGGGTGAGACAAACCCTAAACGGGTTTATAAAGGAGGAGGGTTTGGTAAATTACAACCAGACCCTCCAATTTTTAATTATTCCGAGATTCACCCCAAATCTCCAAATACCTCCAACATTAAGCCCATCAAACCTTGTTTATCCCAATTTCCCAAACTTTTTCGAAATTACCCATAAAACCACAAAAAAGGCACAATTTAAGCCCACAAAAAACCTATCCATTGTCAATATTATCCAAAACCATAATTTTTCAAAAACAATACCTTGGATATTCAATAGTGGTGCTACAGACACGATGACCTTTGACCCATCAGATATTCAAATCCAAACAAAGCCACAAAAGAACCATGTTATGGCCGCTAATGGGGGAATTATTCCGGTTGAAGGAGCTAGCACTATTAACTTCTCACCAAATTTGAAAATGTCCAATTGTTTATATGTTCCTTCACTATCTCATAAATTGTTGTCCATTAGTCATGTTACTAAAGAACTAAACTGCATTATACTAATGCATCCAACATTCTGTGTATTGCAGGACATCAGGATGGGTATGATTATTGGGCATGGCAATGAGCACCAAGGATTATATTACGTGGATGAGGTTGTTCAAGAAAATACTGTGATGCTTGCTCATGGGACTGCAGATAGGGAGGCCTGGCTTTGCCATAGGAGATTAGTTCACCCTTCTTCAAGTTATCTACATATTTTTGTTTGCAAAATTTTTCAATTCTACAGATATATTGTAGTGTGAGACATGTGTTTTAGCTAAGAGCCATAGGCAAACTTTTAAACCAAATAATACCAAATCCGAGTCACCTTTCGACTTAATTCACTCTGATGTATGGGGCCCATCACCTGTTACCGGTGGACAATTCTTTCGTTACTTTCTCATTTTCATTGATGATTGTACTCGCATGACTTGGATTTATTTCTTAAAAAATAAATTTGAGGTAACCGGATAGTTCATCCAATACTATACCATGATCCAAACCCAATTTCACAAAACCATTCGTATCCTCGGATCTGACAATGGGGGGGAATATGTTAATTCATCCATGAAAACTTTTTGCCAACACCAAGGAATTATTCATCAAACCACATGTCCCCATACCCCTGAACAAAATGGTGTCGCTGAAAGGAAAAATAGAATCCTTTTGGAAATAAACCGAGCCCTAATAATTGAATCCAAAGTACCAAAAACCTTTTGGCCTGAAGCTTTAGCCACATCCACTTACCTTCTCAACCGACTGCCTACAAAAATCCTCAACCTACAAACACCAATCCAAGCCCTATCCAAATTCACAACCATACCCCCACCTCTAACCCTTCAACCAAGAATATTCGGTTGCTCGGTCTTTGTCCATATTCCCAAATCTAAACGAACCAAACTTGACCCATGTGCAGAAAAATGTATCTTCATAGGTTATGGGATCCATAAAAAAGGATACAGGTGTTACAACCCAAAAACACACCACATACACACTACTATGAACTGTAATTTTTTAGAAACTGAGTATTTTTACAATGCCCAACTTCGTGGTCAGGGGGAGATTGAAAGTGAAGACACACTTAGTTGGATACCTGATCTGGTTCCTTCCCCAAAGATGAATATCAACAGTACTATTGAACAACCTATTGAAGCTCCCATACAATCTTTGGAGCCAAACACCTCGCCTAATGATCAACTTGACCTAGTGTCTAAGGTAAGGGAAAATGAAACTGATTATTATCCCGATGAATTTGAAAATGACGAAGTTGAACAGGTGATTGAACCAGAGATTGAACCACTTGATCAGGCGACACTACCTCCTAGGAGAAATAGGGGAGTTCCACCAGCTAGATACTCCCCTGAGCCCATTACGCGAAGAAAATCAAGATACTCAGTAGCTCACATTACACATGGAAATCTATCTAAGTAGGCCAAAGCATACATTACAGCTCTATGTGAAGAAGAAATTCCAAGCACAACTGAGGAGGCATTAACATGTGATAAGTGGACAAAAGCAATGAAAGAAGAGATGGATGCACTCAACAAAAACAACACATGGGAGAAATGCACTTTACCCACAGGAAAAAAACCAGTTGGGTGTCGTTGGTTCTATACAGTGAAACATAGACCAGATGGCTCAATTGAACGATATAAGGCGCGATTAGTAGCAAAAGGTTACACCTAGACCTATGGCATCGACTACTCAGAAACTTTCTCTCCAGTGGCCAAAAGTGACACTATTCGGGTCTTTTTTTCAATAACTGCTAATGAAGGATGGTCGCTTCACCAATTTGACGTAAAAAATGCCTTCCTACATGGAGATCTGAAAGAAGAAGTCTACATGCAAGCACCACCAGGGTTCCAAGAGGAATTCAGAAAGGCGAAGGTATGTCGACTGATCAAAACCCTCTACGGTTTAAAACAACCACCAAGGGCATGGTTTGGAAAATTCACTCTAGCAATAAGACGATATGGATTCAGTCAATCCAACTAAGATCATACCTTATATCTCAAACGAAGAGGTAGTCTCATAACCTGCTTAATCATATACGTCGACGATATGATTATTACAGGAAATGATGTAGAAGAAATCAGCAAATTGAGGAAAAGTTTGTTCATGGAATTTGAGATGAAAGATCTAGGGAGATTGAAGTATTTTCTCGGAATAGAGGTACTAAGGTCTGAACAAGGAATCTTCATATGCCAGAAAAAGTATATCCTAGATCTATTAGTAGAAACAGGAATGCTCGAGTGCAAACTGGCAGACACACTAATTGTAGTAAACTATGGACTAAAAATTGTGGAGGAAACGAAGCTGGTAGATAAAGAAAGATATCAACGAATGGTGGGAAAACTTATTTATCTGTCACATACACAACCAGATATAGCATATGCTGTAGGAGTGGTAAGTCAATTCATGCATCATCCTCAAAAGCATCACATGGAAGCTGTATGGAGGATCATCAGATACTTGAAAGGCACAACAGGACATGGAATTATTTTTAGAAAACATGGTCATCTACATATTGAAGGATACATTGATGCTGACTTGGTGGGAAATACAGTAGATTAAAGGTCAACCTTTGGATACTTTACACTTATCGGAGGTAACATAGTTACATGGAAAAGCAAGAAGCAGAAAGTGGTGGCACTATCAAGTGCAGAAGCAGAATTCTGAGGGATAGCTAGAGGTTTAATTGAAATATTATGGCTTCAGAAGTTGCTAACAGAGATTAGTTTTCCACCAACCAAAACCTGTGAGCTAATGTGCGAAAATCAAGCAGCAATTCGAATATCTCAAAACCCAATACAACATGATCGAACAAAACATGTGGAGGTTGATAGGCACTTCATCAAAGAAAAAATCGAGTGTGGTATCATAATTCTACCCTTTGTACGATCTGAAGATTAGCTAGCAGATATTCTGACAAAGGCAGTCAATGGGAAAACCTTTAAAGGAGTACTTGACAAACTGAGCATTGGAAACCCCACTACTCAGCTTGAAGGGGAGTGTTAGAAAAAAGGAAAAAAGGGATCAGAATCTTATTCATCATCTCCCACTAAATACTCCACCAATCATGCCACTAAGTTATATACTTTTTCTAGCTGTAAAAGCTCATCTTAGTTGTAAAAGCTTGTCTGCTATCTTTGTGTAAACTGCTATATAAAGCAGTATTCCTCACAAATGTAAACATACAGAACAAAGATAATAAACCGAATTCTTTTTATTATCAGTTTAAAACTTTCTACATTCAGTTTTCTAAAGTTACAGACTTACCAGTTCAGTCATTTTTAATTCAGTTAATGTAAAGGCCCCAGACTGGTGAATTTTCTTTTAAAATACTCAGTTTTAGCATATATGGAAAAAGATCCATTGAAAAATTATCAACTTCAATGGATCTTTTTGTATATATGCTAAAACTGAGTATTTTAAAAGAAAATTCATCAAGAATTTAAGAAAAAAAAACATATTGTTCAACCATATGTAAACCACAAAATATAAAAAACGATGTAAATGAAAATTGGTTTATAAGTAGAAACAGGTTGAATTGGAATGGAAATTTATTGCTGAGTTGCTCCTTGCTGGTATTGTGTTCTGATTAAAAACTTCAAATCGAAGCATTTGACTAGTTAAGGATATCAAAGCGACTTAAAGAAAGCTTTTGACATTATCAGGGTGTTCAAGTGCTTTTAAAGTTTTAATTTGCTGAAACATTTACATATTTTGATCATTGAACATTTAATTTGAAATCCAGCCAAGTTTGGATTGATGTTTCTAAACAAAAGCACAAAAAAGTTCGGCAAGTACACAACCAAGCCCGGCAAACCGGTCTAGAAAGGATTGATTGTGAATGGATCTAGTTAATGTTTAATCAACTTTTTCCAGATTGTTTCTGCCAAAATTAAATTTTTTCTCGGACACGTTATTGAAGTTAGAGTCGACTACTCAATTATTGGAAAATAAATAAAGTTAATGGCCTAAATTCTAAAAATACTATATATTTGAGGACTAGTGGGGATAATTTTATCACTGAATGATGTCATCAGTTATGTCACATGGCAATAAATCTGAAATTGATAAAGTAGAGATTCCTTCGCATTTGTAATTTTTTTAAAAAAATATGGAATAACTTTTCAAATTTTTGGGAAATATAATAGGAATTTAGTTTATGATGTGTAAAAAAGAGTACTTTACTTATTATTTTAATACATTTTAAGGCATATATCATTCATACACGAAAATTCTGAAGACATGGTTCCTGTTATAATTTTTCAATTTTTTCAAACAGTTTGATCTTAAAAATAAATTTTTACATTGCAAGTCAAATTTGGGACCACGAGAGTCAAGCATCAAATTTTGAGGTTATTAAGATCCAAAATGATGGGAGAAACTCTACTATCAACTGAATAGGTTTATCAATTATCTCTTCAATTAAGTATTACATTACCAAAAAGTTCACGATTTCATGTTCTTTTTCACAAAAGTTGTTACTTCCCCATCTACTAAATATTGATGTTTTACAAGGATTTTGATTTCTCTTTTTTATTATCATTTTGTATTTTTAATGTGCTTTTTTTCTAAGTTTTTTCATTTCTACTACCCCTATTAATTTGTTCAACTTTCAAGATAATCATATTTCATTCTTCAATAACAAGATGAGAAGATAATAGGAATCAATATTTAAACACTAACAAATTATTTTTATTTAAACATATTAATGAAGTCTTAAAAATAGAGTAGGACATTTATGAAACGGTAAATTAGTAAATCATCTCGTTCGGTTAATTGTTATCTTAAAAACTGTGAATTAGCTAAAACGAAATAGATAATGGATGGAGGAAGTAGTATAATTCTCCGTGTGAACGTATATACATATCACCGACCAATTCCCTGCTATAAATAGCAGAGGCAACTCACTAAGAATAAGTAGACCTATTCATGGGCCGGGCGGAACGGATCGGGCTTGGACATATATTTTTTAAAAAACCCGGCCCGAGCCCATCAAAACCTGAATTTTTATGAGTCGGGATTGATTTTTATATAAATACCGTTGTGATATTAAAATTAATTTTTAAAATCTCTTTCCTGTTTTTCAATTTTTATCCCATTAAAAATGATAATTGGTAAATTACATTCGCACAATGTTTCATGTATTTTGCATTAAATCTTAATACTTAAAAGAAATTACCACATTTGTAAGTCAAATTTGGGACCACAAAAATCAAACGTTGGTTTTTAAAGTTATTAAGATCCGAAATGATAGGAGAACCTCTTCCAATCAACTGAATAGATCAGTCGATACCTCTTAATGCACCGTCATTTTTATTGAGATTCTAGTACTTTGTATCGGGCTACCCATAATCCAATAATTAAAGTAAATTAATTATCCAACTTTCAACCGTGATCGTTGGACGGGTAGCTCGGTGCAAAATACCGGGCTCACCGGATAATCTCCCCTTAAAGTGATTAATAACCGTCTGAAATAATCCAACTTTATGGGAACCAACGAGTAAATAGGATTCCTTAGATGACTAGTTGGTTGTTGGAAGAGTATGTCAATAAAGAGCAAGCATATACATATGAAGGTAGGAAAGATTCGAAATACACATAATGAAGGGCGAATAACATGGGAGAAATGACGCAAACAACAGATATCGGTCTCAGAAAAACGATAGAATTGTGCTAAAGAAGATGGACAAGGTCAATCGATGGTACAAGGAAACTATTAGGTCGAGTACTATTTGAATAACCAAGCTCGGTTGTCGAACTCTTATCAAGCACAACAAGTTCTATCCATTTCTAATTTAACATTTTCACATTAAAATATATTATTTTCAAGATCGCGTTGAACAAGTAAATCAAACGTAACAACTAAAATGTGATTGGGTTAAAACAAATAGAAAAAAGCAATGAATATATTTTTTGTTGACTTTTTTATTACTAAAGAAGGTAGTATACTACTTGTGCTTAATTAAAAGCTTTGTGATCGATTTCTGATTTTGAGCATGGAACAATTTTAAATCTTTGAATGTCTACCTTTTCATCCATGGATTCAATACCTTGGTTGAACAAAAAAAAAATTGTAATTATACTTTTTTTATTATTTTCCACTTATCATAAACTAGTTAGTGTAAAATACAAGTATTAAAATGTCCACCTTTTCATCCATGGATCCAATATCTTGGTTTAACAAAAAAAAATTTGTAATTGTACTTTTTTTATTATTTTCCACTTATCATAAACTAGTTAGTGTAAAATACAAGTATTAAATATTTTTTATAAATAATTAAAGTAGTGATTTAATTCTCCCATGTGAAGATAATAACATATACACAAATCAAGTATCCTGCTATAAATAGCACAGGCAACTAAAACCTCAAAAAACAAAGGAAAATGGCCATTAGCGACCACTTTTTGGTAACAATTTTCTTCCTTGCCGCAATTTTAAGCCCTGTCAGTAGCTACGGTAAGCAGATCAAAGCCCACAAGCTTTTATTTGTGTTCGGAGACTCACAATTTGATCCAGGCAACAATCGGTACCTCAAAACCAATTTCAGTGTTGGCGGTTCTTCAGATTATCCTTACGGAATGAGCCTTAATAACCATTCCACTGGACGGATTTCCGACGGCCTTATCATCCCTGATTTCATCGGTAAATAAATAGTCCCCAATTGAACATTTATGCTAATTATTCTAACTATAAGAATGTATTTGAAGAAAATGGAAAGAATTCAATTATTTCTTTCAAGTGAACTGATTTTTCAAATAAATTCATTTGTTTGGAAACTTCACTTATATTAAAGAATTCAATTTAACGTTTTTTCAAAATAATTTGTACAGGTATTTTGACTCCTTCAACTAAAAGCATATGAGAAGGTTAAATAGTAAAAATAATATTCAAATGCATAATTTAAATGAATTTCTCAGAAATCTTGCAACTTTTTGAAAGATTTTTGTTCCTTGCATTTACGAAAATTCAATCTTACTTGATTTGAATTTTATCAATATTTGTTTGGTTCGAACAAGAAAATTTAATAAAATGAATTCAATTTTTCAAATAAACATTTCCAAACACACCCTAATTGTTTGCATTGCAGCTATATATGCAAACTTGAGCATCGTTTCTACGTTCTTGAAACCCGGCGTGAAATTCTCTGACGGAGCTAATTTTGCCTGTGGTGGAGCAGCGGTTCTTGAGAGAAATAATTTTGGAGGCGCGGTAGGTTTAAAGTTATGTTCTTTTTTGTGTGTATTTAATCTCAAAGTTTTTTATTTTAACTGGGTTTTGTTTAATCAGATGAATTATAGAACACAGTTAAGTAATTTCAAGAAAGTGGTGAGGCTGTATGTGAAAGAAGTAGGGGAGACAGAAACGAAGAAGATAGTGAAGAGATCAGTGTTTTTGATAAGCCTAGGAGGCAATGATTACTTTGGCTTTAATTCCATTTACCCAAATGCAACTCATGCTCAAAGAACTCAGTATGTGAATATGGTGATTGGCAACTTAACTACTGGAATCAAGGTGAAATTTCTGTCTTTCACGTCTGCATTAATTTTTTTGATGAAATGGAGAACGGAAAACTTTAAAAGCCGGACATCCCAACTAGGTTGGTATCCCGGAAATTCTAAAGAAAATCCGTCCCCTAATATTCTTTGCATTAATTATTATCTCCTTTGATTCACGAAATAAAACGCATTGGAATAGTGATTCCTCAAAGATTTATAAAAATATCCTATCCCTTTATATTCGCACTCACTTCCCCAATAATAAATGGGAATAGTATATTATTCTCTTTAAAGTTTTTGAGTGTATATATGCTAGTCTCGGTCAATCTAGATATATATATTCAATTGAAGCTAAAAAGAATCTACTTTGCCAATTTGGTGTTGGCCGGTTGAGATCGTGCCACGTAAGCACAAATTATGATACTTCATAAGAGTCCAATTTGAAACCATCTTAGGACTTCTCCATGGGAAACAATATCTAGAAACAAATCCTTTGACATAGTTTTCTGACTCGGTACTCAGCATAATTTACCCAATAACACATAGGTTGAAGTGATGCTTTTTTAAACATAATGACCTTTTTAGTTCAATTTTTTTAAGTCTCCGATATATAATGAAATTGATGATACTATGTCTCACTTATCCTATTTTAGTATGTCAAGTGCATATTTAAACTAAAAAATAAACGGCAACTTAACGCGTTCGTGTTGCATACAACAGGAACTATACGACACGGGGTTAAGGAAAATAGCAATCCAAAATGTCGGGCCATTAGGTTGCTATCCAGTAGCCAGATCAAAACACCCGGAATTGTTAAACGGAGCCTGTGTAGAGAGCCTACAAGCACTTGCAGCACAACACAACAAAGCTCTATCTCAAGCCCTAAAAAACATGCAAACCCAATTGCCCGGATTTAAATACTCAATCTTTGACCATTTCCATGCCCTTGCTGCTAGACTACACAACCCTACAAAATATGGTAAGTAAAGTGATGAACATGTTAGTGACTGATTCCACGGCTCCAACATTGACCATTTGGTCAACTACTCTAACACGTTGAATATGGTTTTTTTTTTAAGGGTTTAAAGTTGGACTGACTTCATGCTGCGGAAGTGGGTTATACAACGGTGGCGGCAGATGGTGCGGGATTGGTCACTACAACCTCTGCAGTGACCCGAGTGAGTACGTGTTGTTTGATGGTGCGCATCATACTCAGAGAACAAACAAACAGTTAGCTCAGTTGTTGTGGAATGGAATCCCAAAAATGACTGGACCTTACAATGTTAAACAGTTGTTTCAGTTTGCTTAATCACTGTTTTATCTTCTACTATTAGCGCTTAGTAATGTTCTGGTTATTTTATTTCAGATGTACCTTTTTTTTTGGAGCATGATGAATAAAAGGTTTGCTTTTATTAATTGTTTTGGAAAATTATAAGTTCAATATTTAAAAGTCAATACCATTCGGTTACTATAAAAGTTGCATTTTTGTTTTATCATTTTTCAATTGCTCAGAAATGTTAAAAGATATGGGTCTTTTAAAAGAAAATTTATGAAGACTTTTAAGGAGTGGCATCTCATAATTGACTGGATAGAATTGGTGTCTTGTGGCATGAGCTAAGTTCCCTAAAAGTGACTAATAGTTAAATTTATGAGTCACATTTTATAAATATATATGCTTTACATATAAATTGAGTCAAATTTTGAGTCAACGATGTTTCAGGGCTATTATAAGATTCAAAGGTAATTAATGTAGGAGTAATTATGAGGCGGTATCGAGAAGCAACCACTTTCTGTTGCAAAAAAAACTCCTAAAAATAGGGTGTTACAAATAATTGATGAGAAGAAATAATATAGAGAAAAATGGAGGAAAAGCGTGGGGACCTGTATATAATTTAAAAATATATTCATTCGCAAACGATGTCATTCAAACTATACTTCTTTTAATAATATTAATGACCCTTTCGAAAAAAAAATTCATATCTTTAGTTAATCAATCCGACTCGGACAATGCATAAGCCTGATTAGCGGGACGAACCTCCAAACCCGGTTTACTTCATGAACACACATCTTACATAGTTCGAAACAGTTTGCCTATTTTGACTGTATACAGATAAATTATGACAAGAATTGTTTATCTGTAAGTAAACTACAAAAAAAAGTGTCAAAGAAAATTGGTTTTATAAGTAAAAACGGGTTAAATAAGAATGAAATTTCGATCCTTGCTGTCTTACTCAATCCAATCCGTCCCTAAAGTGAATTCGAAAATATTATTATAACTACTAATCAAAACTTTGTTGGATCTATCGAACAGTCAAAGCAATCAATGTTCCCTCGAGTCAATGAAACCTTTCATGTGCCAGCTCAGCTTCTGAAGAATTGAATTTGTGATTCTGCAAGGAAATGCCATTTTCATTGTAGAGTTCGTTCAAAGCTGATAAATTTGCAAGGAAAGTTTTACCCTTAAATCATTTGCAATTGTAATGGGTGCGCCAATAATAAAATGGCTAAAACTGATGGCTGATCGTCTATGGAGTGGAGATAGCAGTGTCACAGAGCCGTACAATGTATGAAACAGCTCTTTTAACATCAGTGACCATTTATTTATATTAGCTAGTTTGAATGTTATTTACTTGGATTAAATGTTGTAGTTTCAGACAATTTTTTTGATTTTAAACTATCAAATCTTCTCAATGTAACTGGAAATCGAATAGATTGGTTATTGATTACATGTTCAAATGAAGTATAGAGCACGTTTGTTGTATAGTTGGACTTTTCACCTGGTTAAGTAGTAAAACACTGATGTTTCCAAAAACTCGCATTATAGATTTTGTGTTCATTGTACATTTTTTATTTTCTTTTCGTGCTACATTACTCTTCATTATTACTATATTCCATTCACATATCGTCACCTAAAAATATTTTTCCACTTGTTTTGATCGCGAGATCCATATTAACGGGACTAAATAAATTCCAAAACCATGGCCGACAAATTTTTGGCACACGTGTTCATAAATGATTAAAAAGAGCCAAACATAGAATTCTAGCAATATCAAATAACATTGTTCATTGGGCTTAAACCAAGCCCACGGACATTATTAGATGTCAAGACTTGCTCATCAGATTTGCGAAAGCTACTGGTCATTTGTGCATTTTTATTAGATTGTGAGTTCTAAGATTATGTGACATGTAGAAAAAAATATTATATTGATGAAGTGGTAAAAATAAACTATGCATTTCAAAAAGTAACCACAACAGATTGTCTATTTGATCACCTATTGTATTTTTTCAAATAAATAATGACAAAAAATTAAATCATTTGCTAAATAATCTATCTCATCAATAAAATAATATTAAATTAATTATTCAATTTTCCAATTGATTCTTTACGTGTAAGAGATCAAATAGACATTGTGCAATAATTATTGTGTCATGTCATATTAAAATGAGAAAATAGAAGATATGGTATTGAATCATTTTTTACTTGATTATTTATTCTGACTCATGTGTCAAGAAAATTGATAAATGAACTACTTGCTAAAAATACTCCTAGGCTGTCATAAAATTTTATGTCATGGGATTTTTTTACGGTCAATACTTTATGTGCCACCTCAGCACAACCCCGATAGATGACCACAAAGATAAAAGAAAATTTACTAATGCTAAATTATTAAAATATGAAAATTTAATTAGTTATTAGACTGATAGAAACCTTGAAACAACT
>CATIWQ010280532.1:0-19387 GCA_949673415.1 Euphorbia schlechtendalii | reverse complement strand
TAGTGATCGAAACAAGGATTCGAATCACTTAAACATTTTCTCGCTAACACTTAAGAACGTAGCGAATCTATCTACACACACTATATTTCTCTTTCACTTTATGCACTACACTTCCTTGAATGCACCACTTTTCAATGCATGAAATTTTTAAGGATTGGAATCCTATTTATAGAGTTTGAAGGGTTGCGTCTATCCAAATGAAGGGTTGTGTCCATTGGTGAAAGATTGCATCTCTTCATTGTGATTGGTTGAGAAGCTTTGATATAATCCATAATGGATAGGCACCTTTTCATGATTGGTTGATTTCTGATAGGTGTCTGTTCATTGGTAGTTGATGGCAGTTGATGGCAGTTGATCATGCTTATCTAGCGGTTGGCAGTTAAGAAGATAATACTAGAAAACCGTCCAAGTCGCGACCGCGAGATACAAGTCACGACCATGAATCTTTAATTGGCAAACTTCAGTTTCTAAAGTAAACAAGTCACGACCGTGAATGATTGTCGTGACCGTGAATTTAGTTTTACTCAGAATTCTTCTTGCAACTTCACCGATCTTCGACAGCTTAAATCCTAAGCCAAATCTTTAAGTTCCACGCATCTTTTTACACCTTTTTCATTCTTTTTTCATAGAATTCCACTTTAGATCATTTACCTCCCAAGATTTACCTAGTATCTGCATTAGCATAAAAAAATAACTATATACCACGTGAAATCTTTTATATGAAGTATAAAAATGACTAAAACTATAGTGTTTAATGTATAAATTAAAGTGATAATAAGTGTAATTATACACTTATCAAGGAGGTTCGAGCAGCTATTTTTTCAATGCATCATGATAGTCACCAGGTACATATGGCTTCAATCTAGGTTTTTATCAAACCTATTGGCATATTGTTGGTGATGATATCTATAGTTTGCTTTGTGATGTGTTATATAATGCTTCTTTGCCTAATTTCTTACAGCCTACAAATATTTTTCTTATTCCCAAATCATGTAACCCTGTTTGAATATGATTTTATGCATATTACTCTCTGTAATGTCATTTATTGTATTCTTGCAAAGGTATTGGCTAATAGATCGAAGGAAGTCCTTAATGATGTTGTGGCTGAGTTTCAAAGTGTGTACCTCCTAAGGAGATTGATTACAAATAATGTGATTATTGCTTATGAGGTAGGGTATTACCTTCATAGGAAACTGATGGGGTAGATGGGATGGTAGCTTTAAAACTTGATATGGCTAAAGCGTATGATAGAATTGAATGGGATTATCTTTAGGCTATGCTTTTTAGAATGGGCTTCGGTTCTATTTAGGTTAATTAAATGATGATGTGTATTAGCTCACTTAGATATTTTTTTATTTCTAGTGGTCGTAGGTTTGGTGACATTACCCCTCAACATGATCTTTGCTAAGGAGACCCATTATCACTATACCTTTTTATCTTGTGTGCTCAAGGCCTATCTAGTGCACTTAGTCATATGGAAAATCAAGAGTTGATTCAAAGATGTAAAATAGCATGTAAGGCTCGAGCTATTTCTCATCTTTTCTTTACCGGTGATAGTTATTTGTTCTTTTGGGCCTCTTTATCGAATGTGCTCATATTGAGTCTTGTCTTACTCAATATGTAAGGGTTATGGGGCAGCAAGTAAACTTTCAAAAGTCTTTTGTATCATTTAGTGCGAACATGGATTGTGTTTATAAGTAGTTAGTTTGTGACTTCTTTGGTGTTTCTATTACTGCTCAAAATTCTAGATATTTGGGAATGCATATGCACATAGGTTGTAGTAAAATCAGCTCTTTTGTGTATATTAAAGACAGTATTTGGAAACTATAAACTCTTAGAGGGCAAAAAAACCTTAGTTGGGGGGTAAGGGAAGTTATGATCAAATCTATTTTACAGTCCATTCCTGCTTACACCTATTTTGTTTTCTGGTAACCCTTTGTGATGTTATTCATAATCTATTAAACTCTTTCTGGTGGGCTTATAATAATGGGCATTGTCGGGGTATTCACGAGCAAAGGTGGGATTTACTATATAGGCCTAAGAAGCTTGGGGCATGGGTTTTAGAAATCTTGTTGATTTTAATACAACTTTATTATGTTAACAAATTCGAAGGTTTCTCATATACTCAAATTCGTTAGTATGTTAAGTTTTCCAAGCTTGTTACTTAGTGAATGGGAATGTTCCATCCGTCCGACAACATGATAGCCATAGCTATGTTTGGCTTCGCCTTTTTTCGACCATTGATTTTCTAAAGTCCCATATTCGTTGGAGAGTTAGAAACATTGATTTGACTTTTATTCTTGATGATGTTTGGGTAAACTATGTAAATCGAATTCGCTTAGGCAGGAGAGATGCACATGGTTTATAAAATAGAAGGGTTTCGTGGCTCATTAATAATAATAATAATAATAATAATAATAATAATAATAATAATAAAACGATTGAAAGAATTCATGAATTCTTTTCAGGTGAAGAGGTTTCGTTTATATTAAACACTCCTATTCCCCACGTTCCTCAGGATGACCCTCCATTTTGGCCTCTAGAAGCGTCTTGTAGATATTCTGTCAAGAGTGCGTATAGGACCATATCTTTTTCTCGAGGGGAACACTACCTACTATTAATTTTTCATGGAACTCTATTTGGAAATTGAATTTGCCATTGAAAATTCAAGTATTTATTTGGTGAATTTTGAATAATACTTTACCGGTCAGGGGACGACTTATCCGGATGACTTATCCAACGATCGGTTGTTGATGTCAGTTGTGCTTTATGGGAGTGGAAGATGAAAACCATTTATTTTTACACCGTCATTTTGCTAAATGTGTTTGGCGTGCTTTTGATCCTTCTTTACAACTCAATCAAAATGGATATATTATTGACCTTATTCGTTAATGGTTGCTCTCGAGTTCTATGAAACAAGTGCAGAAATTTTTTATTTTGTTGTGAGCGGTGTGGAATGCTCGAAATAAAGGTATTTGGAACAATTTTTATACTCAACGGGTTGCAGTTATTCACATGACAATGGCAATGTTGAATCAATGGAACATGGCATGAAATGCAAACTATCAGATGCAAAGTCAAGGGCCTGATCTGTCCAAGCAACAAGTTGTTGATCAACTTGTTTTTTATCCAGACGATACTGATGTTAGTTCCGAGTGGCAGCCCCTTCATTTACCTTACCCGAAATGTAACTCTGATGCTGCTATTTTCCGGGATGAAGAGATGGATACTTTTGGTGTTGTGATCCGCAATGCTGATGGGTTTTTCGTTGTTGCTAAAGCGGGTTCACTAACATTACACCAATCTATTGAGGAGGCTGAGGCTTTTCTCATTCGGGGGGCATTATCATGGTTGAAGGAGCAAAATTTCTCGCATATTATTATGGAACCAGATAACAAGGTCTTGTTTGATGAATGTATTTCCTCTAACACGAGTTTTTCTTATTTCTCATCCGCGATTCAAGATTGTTAGACTTTGTTTAGGTCTTTTGTCTCTTGCTTTTCTAGTTTGGTTCCTAGAACGGTTAAAGTTATTGCACATTCTCTAGGTCGTGCTGTGTATTTTTGATATGGTCTTGGGGGTTTGGCTTTCGACTCCTCCTGATTGTATCCAACATTTGATAAATTAATACAACATCCTTCTATTCCAAAAAAAAAAAAAAAGAATGGTCTCCATTTACAGCAAAAAGTAATGAGATTTAATTTCTTTCTAATAATAAGTGGTAATGAATACCAAAGAAGCCCATATCCTTGAAAAGCTCATTAAGCCCGTTAAGGCTTATTATTGGTAATCCTAGTAAGCCTTTAATAAAGCCATCTAAGATTTAGTCAAGTGGCACCATCTAGTCAAGTGGCACCATCTAAAGGGCAAAGTATCCAATTATCTACTATAAAAAGGCATAAATCACCATGAAATGTAATTAATTCTGCACTAATCATTCCCCTTGATTATCTTCATGCCTCGTCCTGACTTAGTCATCGGAGTGGCTTCGCCGATAAATCCAGCATAACCCTCTACACCCTTCTATTTTAGAGGATGAATGTAGCCTCAGTGCACTTTATCACTTTCCATTCATATTTCATATTAATGCAATATATATTTATTTTAAGCAATAGGAGTCACCTTCTTAAAGTCGTTTTTCAATTATTGTTTGGTCAAGTCTTACTTTTTTTTCAATATATTTTCTGATATGTAATTTTCATGTAACTTTCTCCATTAAAAAGAAAATTTTAGTATTGAGTTTCTATGTTATACATAACATGATGTTGAGAATGTCATTTTCATTTGGTGATGAGAAGTCCAACAACATTCTTCTTCTTAGCTTAAATGCATCAAGATCTTTTTGAACTTGGTAAGTTTACTTGATAACACCATAAATTATTAAAAATTTCAATTAGCCTCCTGAACTTGATAAATAAAGTACGCTAGTGCCCACATCAATGTCACATGTTATATCATGGTTGATTTGATTTTTCAAATATTTAATTTTTCTAATTTTTCTCTATACAATCAGAAATTGACACATGATGTTAAAGAACGCAAATCGATGCACTTTTACCAAGTTCATGAGATCAAGTGAAACTCTTGAAATTTTAGGACAGCATCTGACAAAAAATTATCAAATTCAGGGATGTTGACGTTTTTGACCTTCCAATAATCATCAATTATTTTCTATTAGTTAAGGCATAAGAACATGATGTGATTGTTCTTCATCCAATTGAATATTTCGGAACTTTAGTTAAACTACAATTAAGAAAGTGTTTTATTTACTTTCCAGTTTAAAACCTAAATGCACTAACTACAATATTAAAATTAAGAAACGCATACGTAAGTTTTGAATTATATAAACTATTGTTTACAAGGGTTCACATCAAGTTTTTTCAAGTTTAGTCATAGTTGTCCATCATTTTCTGTCACTTCTTCCTATCAATATAACAGAGCTGACGATTCAAGTTAAAATCGAAGAGGATAATCGATAAAGTAAATAAAATTGACGGAGCTAAAGATATAATGTAGTTTTGACTTTTGATGCAATTTAGTCAACTGACACCAATGCCAGCCCAGTAAATAGTCAATAAATATGCAAAATTAATAAAGTCAAGAGCCACCCTTAACAAACACCACAAACATTAATTAATACCAATTCTACTTAATTTCCACGTACTGAAATTTATGAATGAAAACTATATTATTTTTTGTTCACTTAAAAATTACATATTACTCATATAAAAAAATTACATATTACTGTATATAATTTGACCATCGAATTAAACTTTTTGGCTAATGTGAATTGTATAAAAATATTACATAGCTTGTGTTATATATAAGTAGTTTGTTGTGATATGGTATCATGACTATTATTAATTGTTGCATAAACTAATTTTAAACTCCTACTTATTAAGCACTTATCCCATTTGATGCAAAAACCTCCATGATGGACTTGAGATGCAATTTTTTACTCGTTGAAGTGGTAAGGAGATAAAAAAATTATACAAGTGAATGTTGACAATTTTTTAACTAGTGTTACATGTCACAATATCATTTATTTGAATTTTTAACAATGCATCGTATGTTAACTTGTAATTAATTTGACTTTTCAATATTTTGATACATAATGTGAGTGTAGTCCACGAACTACATATAATTGATACAAATGTAAACAGATGGCAAGTTGATACGCTTTGGTGAAGTTAAATATGGTACAAAAAAACCTTTTCGCTTATTTGAAGGACAAAACGAAACCTTTATAAAGTGTGGAGGACAATAGACAATTCAGACTGAAACAAGTTGTTGGCAAATTTTTTTTATATACAACTGAGAAAAAATCTGTCGTCTCATTTATGTGTCTCATTTAATGTTCCCCATTCAAAGTTTGAGATGTTTAAGTTTTTAAAATTTTTTTATTCATTCTAATTTTCTATTTCTTATTAGTGAGTTTCTCTTTCCGCTATGTCCAACACATATCAAACTTTGAATGAACGACATTGAATGAGATACACAAACGAGAACAGCAAATTTTTTTCCGAGTAAATATGAAAGTCAATGTATATTATCTCTCTAATACAAAATTTAATCGTTGAAAATGATTAAAAAAAGCAAGAAAACAATGATATATGCAGAGCAAAGAGGTGAAGCAAGTCTTCCCTTCCCTTGTGTAAATCCATTCTCTCTTTCTCTTCTCTGTTCAATTATATCATATATTTCCAGTTATGTCTTTAACTGCTGCTTTCATTTCTTTACTCAGTTTCTCTCTTTTAATAAACCCATCCTCTTCCTCTCTTCAATCTTTCATCTTCGCCGGATGTTCCCAACAAAAATATGCCGCCGATTCTCCTTACGAGTCTAACCTCAACTCGCTACTCACTCACCTAGTCAACTCAGCCGATTTCACCAACTACAACAATTTCACCGTCCAATCCCCTTCTTCATCTCACTACACTCTCTACGGCCTCTATCAATGCCGCGGCGACCTCTCCAATTCCGACTGCGGCCGGTGCGTCGCTGCCGCCGTCGCTCGTCTCGGCTCCCTCTGCCCCAATTCTTGCGGCGGCGCGTTGCAGCTGGACGGCTGTTTTGTGAAGTACGATAATTCTACCTTTTTAGGTGTGGAGGACAAGACGGTGGTTTTGAAGAAATGTGGACCGTCAATTGGGTATGATTCAGATGCGTTGACCAGGACCGACGCCGTTTTGAGCTATTTAGGGGGTAGTGATGGGTCCTACAGGCCGTACAGGGTTGTTGGGTCCGGTGATGTACATGGTGTGGCTCAGTGCGTTCAAGATTTGAGTCCGAGTAAGTGCCAGGATTGCTTATCCGATGCAGTTGGGCGGCTCAAAACGGATTGTGGTGCGGTTGCTTCGGGTGACATGTACTTGGCTAAGTGTTATGTGCGGTTCTATGAGCGCGGGACTCACTCGCCCAGCGATCATGGTAAGTTGTTTATTTAACTATGAAAATGGAAAAACATAAAAGTTATCTTCCAGTGATTTTGAATTTTAAGATGCATCCTTCATAAAAAAAAAATAAAATTATCAAAAACAAAAAAATGAATGGTAGCCGAACGAAACGGACAAATATTATCATACAAAAAAAAAAGTATTACATATTTCAATTTTTACAATCAATGTAACATTAAAATCTGTTATCTCTAAATATACAGTTTTAATTCTTCATTCAAAATTTTACATTTTTTCACCTTCTCTCTTAAAGTTGAAATTCTTTTCCAGTTTAGTTTTTTTTTATAATTGTTGGAGTATGTGAAATTTGTCTATGAGACCAAATCCATGGTGAAATTGAACATTAATTGTGATTCATTAAATATTCTTATTTTTTCGAGACTAAATTAAACCCCAAGTGAGAGGACCCACATTAAGTTAAAGCCTAAGGATATAGATGTAAGAATCTAAAGCAATGTGACAATTATAGTCACAAATCATAGTTATAATGTTCCAAGTGTTTGTAATGAAACTTCATGCATAAAATGTGAGAAAGAAGAAAGCATCATAAAAAAAAAGAAAGCATTCTTTCTAGTTTCTAGAGTAATGCCGCAATTTCCTACAAAGTCCCAATTGAATGGAAATACTATTAAAATAGTATAATCTATGCTTAAATTAAATGAATACACAAGTAGCTGGAGCAATAAAAATGGATTTTTTTTGTGGTAAGTGAGAATGATGGGAAGATAAGAGACAATTTTGAAACCAAAATAAAAAATAATTGAGTAATGATTGTTGGATTACTTGGTTTTATGGAATCTGATTAATTTATATCACTTTATTGGTTTAGATAACAAAAATAATGATGAGACAGAGAAGACATTGGCATTATTAATAGCAGGAATAGTTGGGGTTGTTTTGCTCATTGCGTTCCTCTCTTACCTAAGCAAATTGTGTGATAAAAGAAAAGGTAAACTTCCCTTCTCTATTGCTTGCCTTTTCTTTACCGTTTCGAGAATTGTTAAATTTTCTGGTAATGTTTAAAATTATTATTTTATTTTAGTAATTTATCTGATCAACGATAACATAAATCTCAACCATTTGAATTTAATGAATAAATTTTTTAATTGAAAAATGATTTGATCATTTGTTATTTTCATCAAATTTTGTGGATTGGCAACCTAAGTGAATAATTGATGCTAAGGTTGTATCCACTGTATGCTCAACTTCTCTTTTGGTTGTGTTAAATGACGCCTAAAGTGTAGAAATGTCAATTTCGCCCTTCTCCCTATCAAACTCATTTCTCCTTTCTCTGCAGCCCTAAGTAATTTTGAGTGGTATTTTTTTTTTTTAATATTGGAGTTCTTGACAAGAGCTAAGGTTGGAACCTTGGTCATTCTCATTCACTACTAGTAAAATTAAATTAGTTTTCGAGTGGCATTTAACACCTCATTTCTCTTTCTCTTCTTATATTTATATATTCAATTAATCATCAAACTATTCTTGAGGCATAATTATAGAAATTTATGTTCAAGTCAATGATGACCCGCATAAAAGGTATTGATTTGAACCTTATTATGCTGTTTATATCGTATTTCTATGCAGGTGGTAAATAATGGAATTGGGAAAGTGTAGAGCTCCCTTTGGTAATTTGGTTTAATAGAAGGAAAGTTGATAATGTGAAACAGCAAGTTAGGTTATATTAAATCAAAAAAGTAGCAATCACACTCTTTTAAATTATTTACACCCACTTTAGTCATAAGATTTAATTTATAGTTGTAATACTTATTTATATAATAATATTGGTCAGTTTCGTTCAGCTATTATTATTTGCATGTTTATTTCTTATTGTTGATAACTTTTTGTTTCTAATAATAATTAAAATAATCTTAATAAAAAATTAGAATTGTAATTTAATGCAGAACACGCAAAAAAATTGTTAAAACAAGTTTTCAAACGCCTACTTTTGTATTGCATTCTACATAATTGTTGTGATGTAGTTAGTAAGCGACATTTGGTTTGGTGTTATTCGGTTATTCCACCATGATAAAGTTTGATTTCACTTAAGAGATACTTACTCCATCCTTTTTTAATTATTAATACATTTATTAAACTCTCAAATTAAATAATATATTATTTCACATCATTATATCAAAAGCTAATTCTTAAGTACTAACTCATAATCTCATCAATATATAATCACTCTATTAATTAATATAAGAGGCGAATATGAGAAAAGGGTGAAAATTTTAAAAAAGATACAATAGAGACACTTAGAAAAAGATGGATCCATTAATTTAGTAGTCATATTCCTTAGTATTTTGAAACATAACTGTAGTTAATTGTATTGAAGAAAAACATAATCAATTATTTTCATACAAATAATGCATTATTTTCCTAATTAAATATAATAACATTGACTTTTGATTTTCTTGATATTTTTAACATCGACTCTGCAATCTTTTGATTGGTAAACTGAGTTCTTGAATCTTGAGTACCAAATATGTTTCACTATTACAGAAAGTTAGCTATGAATAACAACTAGCTTGATTAAAAATACGTGATCAACACCATATATTTCCAAAATTGTATGTTACTTTAATTTTATATATTTTATAAGACAAAAAAGAGTTGTATAAACTTTGTACATAGAAATAAATTTCATCCTAAGATTACAACACATTTTATAGAAACATAGTGGTTTGACTAGAATTATTACGAGTAAAGTCAAACTGAATAAAAGTAACAAGTAAAGTAATAGGTGGATAATATTTATGTTCATTTAAAAAAATATAGTTGAATTGCACTTACATTATTACACAGGAAATTCTCCACACCATCTCTCGAAACTTACGATTTCTAGGATCATACCTTCAATCTTAATCATTAGGCTAAGAATTCTGTAACCGTAAATAATAAATATTCTAAGTTTCTTATTTAAGTTCTGGTTAATAAATAAAAGAATAATAATAAAAATGCAAACGAAGTTGGAATTTCATTACTGATATAACATATTCTTTCAATGTTTAAAAAATTACTTTTCATACAAAATTTTTCATGTATACTTTTTTTTTGAAAACCTCCCGAAGGAACAACGTGTCCCTCCAAAGGAAAAAATGTTGGAATAGGTGAAAATTTCGAAACGTATGTCCCAACTAGGTTGATGCATACGCTTGCCTACAAAACACATATCCCTCTTTTATTAATGAATAGCGATACTCAAGATGAGTATCACGTCAATTATAAGACCTCAAAAAATCTGGGTTTACAAACAAATCCGAATCAGACACACTAATAGCTCGCCTATTACAATTAAAAAAAAACCAACATAAGTGTATACAAAGGGCTGATGTGGTCCACTAAAGGTTGAGTTCCTTCAAATATAAATTTGTTTCTTGATGTCCAAACGGACCAAAGCATGACAAACCATATTGCTATCCCGAATTCTCTAGCACGACTTGATTTGAAAAAGGATTGCCATTGTAATAGGAATGCGTAGTAGCTATTCTGAAAAGGGACACTGAAGCCCAACCAATTGAGGGCGGAATACCAAGCTCTGCGGCTTCTATTGCACAGCAAAATGGCGTGATCTATTGTTTCTTAGTGTGAGCAAAAGGGGTAGCGATCGTCAAGTATCAAGTTGCAACCTCTCCAAATTAAGAAAGAATTTGTTGGTAAGCGTCCATGAAACAACATCTAGCCAAACATACGAATCTTGGGCTGTAGTGTGCCTTGTCAAATCAGTAAGAAGTCAACTGAAGGTTTGGTCCAATTGCTCGTTTGATAATATCTTGTGCGAAAGCTTGCTGCCGTGAATTCATTCACCATCGACAGCTCCCAATGAATCCGGTCTGCATCATGGCCAAAAGATAAAGGTGGCAGCTTGCCTGTTGTGGCAGAAATGTCTCCACAAATTGATGGATAAGCATAGAGATCCATGCACAAAGTTTCTAAAAGGGACGGGAGAATCTTTCTAAACCGAATATCGCCAAACAGCCTACACGCACACTCGAAGACTTCCTATTACACATTGCGTAAAGGTCCGGGAATAGTGTTTGAAGGCTTTGGTTTGAGGTCCAATTCTCGTACCAAAAGGATGATTGCAGCCCATTCCCTAGTCACACACAGTAGTTTGCGTTAAAAAACTCCCAAAACTTATGGTAACCATAGCAACAGCGGACCACTTCAGACCATATGGGGGAGAGTCTCGAATATTCCGAATTAATCACGTCGTTCCAATAATGAAAACCGTATCGATGAACACAATAGACAAACCATAAAGTTTTTGGGTTTCCCGTTCATAGCCTCCATAACCATTTAAGTAATAAGCTGCAATTTATTAAATTAAAATCCTGAATATATAAACCCCCGAGTTGCTTCGAAAGATTAATTGTATCCCAACTAATTCTGCAAATTCCATTTTTGTTTTCATCACTCCACCAAAGAAAGTTTCTCATCAAGCGATTCAATTTTGCTTCCACTGAAACTGGGAGCTTGTAGATGGACAATAAATATACCGGTAAAGAAGAGAGGATTGATTTGATTAGAATCACTCTACCTGCATAAGAGAGGCAATTCCCTTTCCAATTAGGAAGCTTGCTCGTGAATTTTGTAATAAGGGGGTCCCAACTAGATATCGAGGGGCTCTGAGATATTTCGAAGTTTTTCAACTCGACACCCAAGTTGCGCAGCGAAATTGCATAGGCTGCCATTTCCGATGTGAATTCCCATGAGCGCGCTTTTGTTGTAATTGATTCTGAGCCCCGAGATCAATTCAAAACATCTCAATATTCGCACAAATGTGGAGATGATGGAGACATCCGTGGGTAGAAAACAAATCGTATCATCTACGAATTGTAGTAGAGAAATATCGGGAAGGGATTCATTTAAGCGAAAACCCGGTAAAAGTCTCTCACGGATACTTGCATCAAGAATCTACTTCAGCCCTTTTGCTACTAGAATAAAAATAAAAGGCAATAATGGGTCGCCTTGCTTCACCCCCTTGTGTAATTTAATCGGCTCGCTTGGTATCCCGTTGAGGAGAAAAGAAGTTGTCGAATTATTCCAACAGTTTGAAAGCCAAGAAATCCACTTTTTGTCAAAGCCCATTGCTAACAAAACCGCATCTATATATTGCCATGAGATACAATCAAATGCTTTGTGAAAATCTAGTTTAAGAACAAGGCATGGCCGTTGCTGTCTATGAACTGAGCTAATGACCTCAGAAGTTAGGAAAGAGCATTTGAATTCTTCTTCCCTTTATAAAGGTGAATTGGTTGTTGGAGATTAAACTTGGTAAAACTGATTGGAGGCGCCTTGATAATAGCTTGGCCACAATTTTGTAAATTCATTAGATAAGAGCGATTAGTCGGAAGTTGTGTAAACTCGAAGATCCGTAGAACTTTTGATATAAGCACAGTATAAGACTTCTTGATTGAGGATGGTAAAATTGAGGAGTTATGGAAATTTTTCAACACACTCATTATTTCACCCTTTAAATCAGCCCAAAATCTTTTATAAAAGAGAAAATTGAACCCGTCCGGCCCGGGTGCCTTATTGATATCACACGAGCATGCCACTGCCCAAATTTCATCCTCCGTGAACGGGGCGATCAGATTGGTGTTTGAACTTGCCGATACCACTGTAAATCGTAGCTTCCTTAAAGAAAATGGATCCATGTCCGAGGCCGCAAAAAGGTCTCTTTAGTACAATCTGATTGCTGCCGAAATAGATGGTAAATCATGAACCAGGCTACCGTTAACTTCCAGCTGAGCTTTTTTATTGTTTCTAAACCATGCAGAGGCTTGGCGGTGAAAGAAGGTTGTATTTTGATCTCCTAGTAGTGTCCATTTTACTCTGGATTGCTGGTGATGAATGCTTTCGAGATTCCTTCGATGTTGCAAAAGGGCTGAACGGTAGAATTGCAGGTCCGAGGCAGAAGTGTCCGACAATGGCCGTAGTGATTCACTCAAAGTGAGAGAAATAATCTTAGATTCAAGGTCCTCAATCTTCTCTTCAAGTTTCCCATAATACTTCGCATGCCAAGATCAAATTCGGGTGCTTAATTTTTCCAGTTGGCTGAAATATCTTGATTTGTATATGCTTCCCGAATACCGTTCCATTTAGATTGAATGTATGAAAGAAAATCTGGGTGATCCCACCAACAATTTAAGGATCGAAATGGTTTCAGTCTAACAAATGATGAAAATGAGATCGAAAAAGGATCGGTAAATGATCTGATAAGGCCGAGTGCAATGCTGAAATTAATACGTCAGGCCAAAGGTCTATAACTTCACAAGACACAAACACTCTATTTATTCATGAGTAAGAATGTCTATTTACCCATGTGTAGTCGTGGCCATGGAGGGGGAGATCTAGAAGTTCACTTTCATTCACAAATGCTCGGAATTTAAACATCGATTGTCCAACTCTTCCACCCGAATGCTCCGAGGTGAACAATAATTCATTGAAATCCTGGCAGACTAGGATTCGATTAAGGGGTCTGATTTGGGGTAACAAATCAAACCACTTTTGGTTCCTTTCTAACACGACAGTAGACCCGTACAAAGTAACCACGTGAATATCCACTGTTGAAGAGACTAAATGGAAGATAGACCACCTTTCTGATGATGATACATGAGTTGCATTTAACAAGGTTGTATTCCATGAAAAAATAATGCCGCCTAAGAGTCCCTGAGAAGTTGTACAATGATACGAGAAGTCATTATGCCTCTAGAAATGTCGTGATAATGCTTCACTTAAATCTTCTATTTCATTTCCAAAAGAACCCAAAAGTGAATATTAAATTTCGGGGCACACAAGCGAATGAACATTTGTTTGGCATTATTCTGAATTCCACCTCGACAATTCTAACTAATAAAAGAAAGAGACATAAAAATATAAGAAAAAACCTTGGTGAAATGATGTAGCAGCTTAGGAATCCGCGTTATCATCCATAACCGTCAAAACTGCCACCTTATTTCTCCCTTTGAAAAGGCCGAGCTGTTTACCGATCATGAATGTTTGTAGCTTATCATTTTCTACCTGCTGTTGCGAATTAATTTGTAGAAATATTTGGTTCCTGTTAGGAATGTATGGAATCGAAGAACTCGTTATGCTTTTGGTTGGAGCAGTTTTCGAGCTGATTGGACTATTTCGATGTAAACGGGGTTGTTCAGGTATTGCTTTAAGGGTTGCTGCTGGCTGTTCCGGAAAGGAGGCAGAAACATGCGAAGCACTACTAGGTGGAAGGGTATTGGTTGCCTGCGGTTCCACATATTTTTCTGATGAACCAAGGCTCACTTTATCCAATGAAGTCTCTAAGTAATCTTGCATGGATGGGTTGTGGCAGCAGGCAACTGCATGCCAAAATGAGGTATAAACCTTGATAATAGTATCACCAATGCAGAGACTAATCTTTTGGCTTTTCGTGGCGTTAGGGACCGAGACTAAGCAAGATACTACATCCATTCGATCGGGTCAATTGAAATTAAAATCCGTGCATACCATCTTCCCAAATACGGCTACGAATTGATTAATTAATGTTTCTGATAATAACGCTGGTGGTATTCCCATAAAATCAACATACATGAGACATTCATCCGGAATAAAATCCGATGGGCATTTGGTAACATCACAAACCAAATCCTGAACTGACAAGTGATAAAATCCAGCATTGCGTTTGATGAAAAAAAGGACATGATCACCAGATTTCCCCCTACTAGAGCGATAAAATCTACAGCAAAGTATTTGTTCTTCACCATGTCAAATAAATCTTGAAAAAAGACAAGTTTCCTAACCTTAGCTAAGAATGCTCGGGATAGCCATGGAGCATTGTAATGATTAGGAGTAATAACTGTAGAGATAGGAGTTGTTGTACCATCAACTACTATCGCATTGGAGCGATGATTGCGAGATGATTCTCTAAAAACTTTCTGCTGTTTCGGTGGTGAAGTCAAGGTTTTATGTCTCTGTGGAGTTACGCCATAGGATGAATAGCGTGCCTTGTAAGCCCAAAATCTGATATTACCTATCCAAACCGAGTTCATTCTATATAGAACTTCGTGCATTGGCAGTGATCAGTCCATCATTAGAAATTTGAAATTCTGATTCCTTACATTCCTCTTCTTTGCGGTGTACACTCTTCCCATAATTCCATATTTCAAAAAGACCATTTGCATTGCTTTGTGGTCGTGGAGTTCAGATAGTTTTCAAAATAAATCTTGCTTTCGGATGGTTTAGGGTTGGTGTCAACGTAGGGTGGGGCCTGGATAGGAAACCTGCTGTTGGTGCGCTGGTTGTAGAGGTGTTGGTTGGAGGTTTCCAGCAGGGGTGGATGAAATTGGCGGCTGTGGGAGGGTGCAGGGGTAGGGTTCCAGCGTGGGTAGGGTTTCGCCATCTTTTTAGGAACCGCAATATTATGTAAGGTATAATTTGTCATGTATACTTATTATTGGCAAAATTCACGGATAAATCTGAAATCGTGAAATACTTTCAAATTGAAACTTGTTTAGTGATTTTACCAAATATTTCAATCGGATAAAATCAGAATTTATCAATTTTAGAATGAAAATTTGCTATGAAAAGATGAAAATGAACAATATCTGTCAGAAAAAACCATATGAAAATACGTACTTTTTGAGAAAATGGCAAGTTCATAAAATATATGAATTTTCGGGAAAATGGCAGGTTTTTTTGTCCAAAAAACATGATTTTTCGGGGTAAAAACAGGAATTTTTTTGTTCGAGTTAACTCGACCCCAGCCACGAGCATTGCCCCTAAAACCCACTGCCGGGTGCACTGCTCCCGGCCTCTTGGTATCGTAATATAACCCAAACAAGCATGCACTCTACACTCTATTAACTTATTCGATGAAATATTACTATTGCATTGGTCAACTTGTCGATCCAATTACACTAAAATATTAACACTTAATAATTCAAAGTAGCTAACTTGTAACCAAACATTAAAAGCTGTTGTTTGATGTAAAAAAATCTAAAGCAGGTACCCATTAAGTATGCGATATTAATCTTTTAGTCTCAAAGAATAATTCTCTCAACTTATAAGAATTCAGCTGGCAACGGATGTTGAATATGTAAAAGGAAATCTATGTTCAATTCTCACTGTATATATAATGAGAAATAATGATAAAGCTTATGTTGTGATTCAGATTAAGTCCCAAACAAACTACCTGTATATAGGATAGAGGGGAATATGATGTGAGAGGGACAATATGATCCTATCCTCTAATCACTTTTGTTCTCGGTTTTTTTTATAACAAGAATTAAAGCAACTAGTTAATTATTTATTCTGTTACCGGGAATCATTTTTTCTTTTCATATTATTGTTTTGTTATCTTTACTCTTATTCCAATATATAGTTTAATTTTACTATTTTAGAGTTATTCAAACAATTTTATGGCTATTGTGTTCTAAACATATCAATAAAATATTTAATTAATTGCACATTGAAATCTGCTAATGAAATGGAAATAAAATGTATGGCTCACATAAACCCACTAGTATATTCAATGAGCCAAAATTAACTTATGCCTCATTTGCTTTAGCAATTATTTTAATTGTTGTAAATATTTGATGATATGCATAATTGTTCATTGTTATTGGTAATTCTTTAGCGTCAAAAACGCTTGTAAACAATATATAATACCATTTTCACATTACTTTTTAGAGAAAAGTTAACCAAAAAAATGTTCGGGATGCACTTAATTTATGAATAAATACATACAATTTTAATGATAAAGTTTATGGAGGAACGTACCCTTTTTCAAAATTTGAGACTTTATCTTCCAAAATTGATTCTTTCTTTTATTGGATTAGTTTGAGCAGAATAAGTCAATAATACTGTTCATTGAAGCCTCCAAATGATGAATACAAAAAAAATTCCAAGTGAATTGTTGTTATTTGGTAGTTAGAAGAATTATATAATTGGCTCATACAAAATATATGAATTTTCAAAATTCAAAATTGATAATGGATCCAAGAAGTAGGTGAGGATGCTTCTATTCCTTTTCACTTTTCATTTGTTTAAACTAATTCTCCTGAATATAAAATCCGGCCACTTTTAGATGTTATAATGGATTCTTATCTCCTTGGTAAAACAGAACACTAGTCATTTTTTTCCGTTAAATACATAAAAATATAAATAATTACATTTTTATCTATTACTTAATTTTAATTATAAAAAATGTATTATCAAGGTTTTGAATTTACATTTCTATCACCTTGTGATAACTTTCGTCGGATTTTATAATTATTTTATAGTTATTTCAAAACAACGTAATTTTTGGTATTTTTTTACCATGATTTTATTATACGTTTTTTATAGTATTTATAATTAATGTAAACATGTTATATTTATGTGTTTTTATTTATTTTTTGTATTTGAATTTATTTTTGATATAACAAAATCACATTTTATAGTTATCTTATAGTGACCATATAGTTTACTTATAGATATATTCAATATAACAAAATCTCATTTTATAGTTATCTTATAGTTCATTCAAATTGATGTAATTATGTTATATTTTTGCTATAGTTTACTTGTAATATGTCAAATTGATATAGTTGTGTTATATTTATTTATATTTAATTAAGTGTGTGTTTTAACTATGTAACAACTATAAAATGAATATGTATCAGTAAAAAAAGTTCGGAAAAAGTATAGCATCATGGATTTTATTTTGAAGGGAAACATAAAGATGAAGAAAATATTCTAAAGCGGCATGTTGAAAAAATAAATGGTTTGTGAGATAAATCAAAAATAAGAAATTAGATTTAAAAAAAGAGCAATGTAAAAATGTAAATAAAAATAGTTTAGAAGGTAAAACTTCCAAATGAATTGTTGGAAACATACTAATTATGTAAATTGTCATTTTTTTCCATGTTTGGGTGTTGGCCCATAACACCAACTAAAAGTCCAAATGCCGAAGTCCTTTGATCCTGCTTTTATGTGTCAGCTTAAAATGATGAATACTTTTCATGTGAAGTGAAAAAAATTTATTTTTGAATAATATTCACCCGAAGTGGAAAATAAATTTGGTGAATAATATTAACCCAAAGTGAAAAAATTAACTTGATGAATAATTTTCATTGGAAGCAAAAAATCAATTGATTATTATTTTTCACTTGAAGTGAAAAAGTGATATTGATGATTGATGTTCCATTAGAAGTGATAAATTAATTTGATGATAATAATACCAGAAGTAAAAAATGAAAGGAAGATTAACATCAATTTATATATGGTAAATATATTAAATGCAATGCTTTGAAAATGAGTGAAAAAAGGTTACCTTGATATCGGGTAACATAAAAATTGATTAAAGCTTTGTAGGAGCCAATAGTAATGTATCAAGGGGAAAAATGTAAAAAGCTCTAGAAGAGTCAGTATTATGGTACTAAGACAGAAAAATTGTTGAATGCTCTTGAATAGCAACTATTAATGAAAAGCTCTTGAAGAAGTCATGTCAATTTCGAGAGTAAAAAAATATTTATAAATAATGCATTGTTTAATCCAAATTCTCACAGAAATTTAATAAAGTTTAAAATATATTTGCAGGAATGAATATTACATTGAAAGTGTAAGTGAAGTGTTGGACCTAGTAGGGTGTAAAATAGGTCAGAGGGAGAGGGGGTGAATGACTCTTTTACGAGTTCACCGTTGACTTCAGAAAGTTGCTTCTGAAGTTGCTTCTGAGTAAGTAATTATTGCTCAGAATCCCCTTAAATATTTTATGCATTTCAAATGCGAAATTAAATAAGCACAAAAATAAATGAGCAAGGTAAGAAAGTGCAAACAGCGATTTTATACTGGTTCAACCTCTGCCTAATCCAGTCCTTGGAAACTCCTGTCCAAAATTTTATCCACTATTAACTCTTCTTCTGGTGAAGAGTAAACCTTTTACAATTGTTTTGACTGAAGTACCCTCCAACAGTCTTTGATAAGCTATACCAATACAGAAGTACCATTCTTCTATATCTGAGGCTCTGAGCTTTGTCTCTCTTAAGTACCTTCCTTATGAGATTACCTAGCTCCCTCACACTAACTTACCCTCAGCTTAGTGTGATTTACAATAGTTTATGATAGAATGAATTATGTGAACTTCTGATTCTTTGTTTCAGTTAGTTCAATTACAAACAGATGGGATTTGAATGTTTTCTATAAGAAGGTTGTAAGTAGATTGAGATTTTTGTTTGCTCTTGAGTATGTTTGTTAAGATTCGGCAACCTTCTTCAGTGGCGGAAATCATCCTTTTATAGAGGGAGAGAATGTTTCCGTTGTTATTTAGACCGTTGCTAGAAATACTGTCGTTGTCAACCAATATTGTTTTTGTTAACAATCCGTTAGAGAAGCTAGTCCAATTCTAATCCGCGCTATGTTGTATCAGGTTGATTTTGGGGGTCCACTTTGTACTGCAGATACGTATTAGACTA
>CATIWQ010280382.1:0-10553 GCA_949673415.1 Euphorbia schlechtendalii | reverse complement strand
TAATTGTTTCTCTTGCACTATAAATAGAGCATGGTATGAAGGTTGTAATCACTCAATTCAAAGAAACAAATAGAAAGTATTAAGTCTTTCATCTCTTATAAGTTGTTTTCTTTGATATTCCTCTTCAATTCCTCTAACAGTGTAAGGGCTTCTCCAAACTCAAATAGAAGTTCTGCTAGAATTGCTGAAAGAGAGCAACATGCTTCATTAATCAATACCAAAGTGTTAAAATGCTAAAAACACGCTAGCAATCTGTTCTGGTAGAACTAAGCTCATCCAGTACCTAATAAATTTTAAAAGTAATACAATGCAAGACAAGCTAGCAATTGAATGTACAGTTTATTAATTTTATAAGGTGGCTAGTCCAACATTGAAGTATTATAATGCGTAAACATCTAGCAGTCACACCTACGGCTAAATGAAGTTTATTCTCAGTAGCAAAGTACTAAAAATGCCAAATAAAACAAGCCAGCAATCAAATCTGGGTGTAAATCAAGTTAATTCAGTAAGTAACAAAATATCAAAATATTGAAATGTCTTATATTGATTCGTGAATATCACTCAATAGGCATGACCCCTCCATCCTTTTAAAAGAAATGGAAAAGAAAATTACCAGTCGTAATGCCTCCATCTCATACAGCAGAACCTTGTTAAATTGTCCCTCGCTTAAACCATCCCTGAAACCAAAAATTGAAACGACAAGCTTCTTCTGACCCACAGCTGCTTAGAATCATTTAATAGACACAATTTAATACCTGTAGAAGTCAACAATTTGTAAAAAGCCAATAAAAGCTCCCTGCATAGAAGTCAACAATTCAGTACAAACATCTTACAAGACCAGGAATATAGGACACCATGAAACTACACAAGGAAAACAGTACCTTAGCATTCCACAATGCATCATTCTCCAATCTGTATCAATATCTAATTTGTAAAGATCTTGAATGATCTCAGCACGGTCAGCTTGGCTAGAAACAATTCCTCTATAATTTGTGAGCTGAGGCCAGTTCATTGATGACACAACCTGAACCCAATCAATAAAATCATATATGAACACGTGCAATGAGCAGCTAATGAGTTATGAATGACAGAATACCCGGCCCCAGATAGAGCTGCTATAGAAGGACTGGAATCTTCCCCTGGAGGCGGATGAGTTACATCAACACCCAAAATAATAGTCGGACTATCTGACACAACAGGAATAAATAGATTTTCGGCTTGAATTGAACGGACCAGACAGCATCCCAGCAAGGGAAAGATGATGAAAGTTTCGTTGAACTAAAAAGATGCACCAATAAAACAAGAAACACTCACAGTTATGGTTTGTCCATCCAATCGCCTGGATAGTATAAAACAAGCTTATTTGAGAACACTAAATCTGCATAAAAAAATAATGAGCAAGTTAAGCGAATTCTGCACGGTAATCGTATGAGGTGTTAGGCATTGATTTTGCTTCCTTCAATATGACGTGACAATTTGACATTTGACTGAGTTTAACACAGAAAGTGAGTGAAGATACCTCCCAGGAGAGTCATATCTCTACCGTCTTTGGATTGCACCCCGCTGTTCTGCCAACCGCAACACCATACTTCTTCCTGTAGGAAGTTTATTACATATTGCAACGTTTATCCATAACAAATGTAACAAATCAGTCATTTGCTGGAACTTTTTCATGAACAAGAGCTCTTTCAGTCTTCCCCTTTGCCACAACATGACACAAACAACACAATTTATAATGAAAATACATAAAACAAGGTTTGTATTCCACTATATAGCTCATTATAGAATGTCTACCTCTGCCTTCACAGCAAAAATAGTTTTTGACTTTGTGATTTTCTGCTTTTTCTTCCATCATCTACCACCATACATCGATCCACATAATTCACAGCTCTAAATACAAACAAAGTAATTCTATTCATATACGGAAGACCAAAGGAAACATACATTCAATTTCACAGAGAAGGATAAGCAATCTCACTTTTTTTCGGCTTCTCCAACCTACATTAGAAATTCTGGTAGAAGTTCTGGAGATGAACAGCATAGTTCATTAATCAATATCAATGTAATAAAATGCTACAACAAGCTATTCTCTTGTAGATTACGCTCATTCAATACTTAATTCACAACCAAAGTACTAAAATGCTAAACAAGCTAGCAGTTGAATTATTTTATTCAGAGGCTACTCCAGTATCAAAGTACTATAATGCTACAAACAAGAAGAAGTCAAATCTAGTACTGTTGTGACTTAAATTGATTCCTGATCATGAATCAGCACGTACCTTGCCCCCCCTCCTTCCTCTTAGCAACAGAACCCCCAACTCCTCTCAATCTGTCAACTTCATTTGAAAAGCTTATTAACAAGAATCATACACAAGTTAATCTTAACACTTATTAATCAAACTTACCAAAAAAAATAATAATTAAGTCTTAACTTTTACTAATGAAAATATTTATTTACATACTCTAAACTCTCAACTATTTATTTGAGAATAAAAAATGCGAATTTACAGTGCTTTGTGCTTTATTTATAGGAGGTTTAATTAGACACGGAAATTACATACAAAAAAGGATAAATCTCTGACTTCTGAGAAGTCAAGAGATAAGTGATGTGTTTGTGAACCTCGTAACAATATATGCAATCAGACAGGCACCCAACTTCAGTAATCAGACATTTTTTTAACATTCAAATCTAAGCATTTACTCATTTGGTTTCACAGCAGACAAAACATACCTCTGGTTTAGCTGTTTTACAAAGAGAGCCTTGTGCAGTAAGAATCCGTAGCTTCTACTCTTCATCATCATTTGTGGAAACTTTTTCATGAACAAGCTCACTCAATCTTCCCCTTTGCCACAATCATAACCAAGCAACACAGATTATAACGAAATTTCACCAAAAACAAGGTTCGTATGTCAATATAAAGATCATTATAGAATGCATACCTCTGCCTTCATCTTGGGATTTTTTGTTGCTTTTTCTTCCATCTACTACTATTCGTCAATCCACATGACACAGATTTAAATACAAAAAACGTAAATAAACTCATACCTGGAATACATACTAAATTTCATTGAGAGGACCAGCCATCTTACATTTTTTCAGCTTCTCCAACCTCCACTAGAAGTTGTGCGAGATTTGTGGGAGGAGAGCAACAGGTTTCATATCATTAATCAATAATAAAGTATTAAGATACTAAAACGAGCTAGCAATTGACTCTCTTGCAGAATCATGCTCCTTCAGTGTCTAATTCAATATCATAGAGCCAAAATGCTAGACAAGACTAGTTCAATAAAAAGACACTTAAATAGAGTCAAAAACAGCACATGCAAGACTAATCTTTAAGATCTTCAACATGAAAAACTAAATATACTCATATCAAAACATGTGTAGTATCTAAACACCATATCAGCACATCTACAGACTTTTTTACTTTAAATCTATAGCATGCAAGACTTAAAACTCATAAAACAAGATTGAAAAAGTATCTAATAAAATTTTTTTATTTTAAGCCATAAATTTTTAACTATTTCTACCAAGAATTAATTTCTTCGAGAATAAGACGTGTGATTTGAACAGTCTTGTGCTTTCTTTTATAAGTTCAATTAAACACTGAACATGCAAAAAGGCACAAATCTCTGACTTCTAAGAAGTCAAGAGATTGATAATATGTTTGTAAACCTCACACAACACAACAATTCATTCAGAATGAAACTCAACCAAAGGCAAGGTATGTATAATATCATTAAAAAATGCAACCTCTGTTCACAGCTTGAATGGCTTTTTTCTTGTGATATTCTGTTGATTTTTCTTCCATCTACTATTCATCATATGATTGGGAGCTCTAAATACAAACAAAGTAATAAAATTTGTATCTTGGAAAACAATAGGACACATGTACTGTATTTCACAAAAAGTCGAAGTAATTAAATTTTTATCCAGAAGACTAAATGACACATATACTCAATTTCACTAAGAGGAGAAGCAATCTTTCATTTCTTCAGTTTCTCCTACCTACATTAGAAGTTTTGATATGCCATGGAAGAGCAATGTGCTTCATTAATCGATATAAAAGTAGTAAAATTATAAAACGAGCTAGAAATCAAATCTAGGTAGGGTAGCAATCAAATCTACTGTTGAATTAATAAAATTTAGTGGCTACTTCGATATCTAAGTACTATAATGCTAGAATCATTTGGCAATCAAATCTAGAGGTGAATCAAGTTTATTCAGTATCCATGTACAAAAAATGCAAAATTAAACAAGCTTTTTATCAAAACTATGACGTTGCAATAGGCTACAAATCAAAATTACAATGCACTAATAAACTGATTCAATGGTTATCACTCACCTAATTTGAATGTTGTCCCACAATGAGACAGAAAACATCGATTTCAACAATCGTATAATTATATACCATCTTTAGGGGGGTTGTTAGCAGTGAGGAAGGGCGGGTCCCCCCATGGTGTTAGCTCCTTGGCCTGCCTTCGGGGTGTGGGCCGTAAGCGGCGCTTTCACTGAGGGACTAATATCACCCTTGCTTCTTTCTTCCTGGCCCTAATCTTATTCAAAAAAATTGAAAATCAAATGTATGGATATTAAGTTGAACATTTCAACATGTCAAAGAGTAGTTTTCAAAAAAAAGGAAAACATATATCCACAAGAACTTCTAAGTCAAATCAGATCACAGAGTATCCTAAACTAAGTAAAAACATATAAATTGATTGAATTGAAATAACAAGCAGACTCCATTAAATTAAAAACTTCAGCATATGCGTCCAAATCAAATAAACTTAAAAATTCATTAACAAAACCCAAAAAGACCTACATAAACAAATTTTCAAAAAGAAAACTGAACAGCTAACTGCTTCCTTCCATTAGAAGACAAATTTCCACAAGATAGAAAACCCAAAAAGGAATTTTGTCAGATTAATCTGCTAAACTAAGAAGCACTATGACCTCAACCAACAGAGTTCAGGTATCATTAACTCAATAATTAAAAAAAAGAAAATATTTTCTTCAAAATGCAACTAATTAGTTTCTCGAATATAAGCAAATACCTTAACAAGATCAACACTAATTAAAAATCCATTACCAGAAACAAAATAAATGAAAGCACAAATAGAAGCTGGGAAATATAGGACCCTTCACCTAGGAATGAAGAATTAAGTGAAAATCAATCTATAATCTGACAATCCATGAGGAAAAGAAGTATAATGTGAAGCACCAAGGGAATGGTGAGAGCAGAGCAGTGGATTGGTGTGAGCACAAAGTGCTAATTTGCAGTAAGAAATACACTCAAATTGACACGTAAAAAAAACTGATGTCCATTCCTCTCTATATGCCCTTTTTAAATACCTTTTAAGATCGGTTTTCTCAATAACTGTTGAGTTTAAGGTCAATGGTCCCTTATGCTTTCTTTTATAGGAGGTTTAGTTAGACCTAAAAGAACATGTAAAATTTTGTGAACCTCAAAGCAATACATACAATCAAATAAGCACCGACGTCAGTAATCATGCATTTTTTAACATCCAAATCTATGTATTTACTCATTCGGTTTTATAGATACAAAACTTAACTCTGGTTCATCTACTGTACAAGTCAGGCCTTGTGCAATAGGAATCCTGAGCTCCCCCTCCTCATTCATCGTTGTTGCAAAATTTTCATGTACGAGTTCTTTCACTCCTCCCCTTCGACACAATGAGAGCCAAACAACACAGTTTATAGTATAATTCCACCAAAAAACAAGATTCATTTGTCACAAAGCTCATTATAGAATGTCTACCTCTGTCCTCAGCGTAAATGGCTTTTGGCTTGTGATTTTCTATTGCTTGGTTTCATCTCCTACTATTCATCGATCTACGTGATTCAGAGCTCTAAATACAAAAAAAGTGATTAAATTCGTATTTGGAAGGCAATGGAAAACATATACTCAATTTCACAGAGAGAAGAAGCAATCTTACATTTCTTCGGCTTCTCCGATCTCAAAAATCCTTTGTCATCATCAGGGTTTTGCAATCATTCCTTCACTTCCGCAAAAATCTTTCGTAATTATCAATCACTTGCTAGTTCATATCAGGTTGGCATGTAAGAACCCCTGTTTCGTAAATTTTCAGATAAAAAGTAATTAACATTTAATGACATGAGCTAACAAATTTAGTTTCATGCATTTAAAAGAAATTTAATTTCTTGAGGTTATTACGTTAGCTCGCTACTCATCCAATTCAATATAAGCAAAAAAACTAGCCAGCTTAGCATTTGTGTCTCACATCACAATCTTTAAATTGGATCCAGAAATAATTCAGAGCAAAGTTGTCAACCATGAGTAAATTTTTACCTGTCTGTAATTGTCAATACAATTCCAACATCAGTCTCTGGAAGCACATCTAAAGAAATTCTAGGAAGTGCGATTTCTAACAAGACCTCTGCAATCTGTGATAGAAATTGAAATTAAAAAAAGAAGCACAATAAGACTTAATCACACATCACCATGAAACCTTGTCTGCACAACACAATTTCTAAGAGTGGTTTGTACACATCAATCTTCTCATCATTCAAACAAATTAGATAATTGCTGTAAGATTCACACTACCACACTAACCACTACACTGCACTTACTCTCAGAAGAATATCAGTTCTCACACAAGTCGGAACTGAAAAACATTTAAAATTTATAACAAACAAACTAAAAAATGTCAGAAAACAAGAAATAGGCCAATTGATTTCAATTATAAAACAAATGCTAGCACAAATTTTTTAAAAACAAGAGAGAAAAATGATAAAATATTTTGGAAAACATAAATACATAAAGAGAGAGATAATGAATAAAAACCTACATTTTTCCTCGATAAGAGAACACTGGTAAAAAAACTGCAAATCTTCTTCTGTTCAACAACAAATCATGCCCCGGAAACTTCAAGCCACGGAAGGAATAGAAAACTGCAACACAAAAATAAAAAATTAAAACATCAAGCAGATCTAAAGTTTTTTGAAGTGCCTCCAAAGAAGGGTCAAACATGCATTTTAATTTCAAATCAGAACTCGTACTCTCCTTCTTTGGATTCGTCTTTGTCATCGCAAATTTCCTTTCTCTAAACTTTTCTTTAGGGGAGTATAGAACAAGATTTTCATAGAAACCTGGCATCATCGATGCTGATTTTCGAGATTAAGCAGATTGGAATGGCGAATTAGTGGATCTCATACCGGGACTGAAGTGAGAAACGTTAGGGTTTGAATTCTCCGATACTCTCCTTCTTTGTATTCTTCTAAGCCACCACGAACTTCTTTCTCTGTTCTTCTTACTAAGGGAGTAAAGACAGGATTCTGATTGATAACGCTGATTGTTAAGAATTTGCAGATTTGGAGAGTCTCAGATCTGACGGAGGAGGACGGCTTCATGTTGTGAACAATAGAGGTTCAGGGAATGGACAAAATATATACATAGAGAGAGTACGCTATATAGCCGTTAGGGATCGAAGTTGAATTGCCCCTGCAGATTATACGGTGAGAACAGTCTTCAAAGTCGGGCAATACTCGGCTGGGTTCGGACCGGACTTGACGAACTTTTTATTAAATATGTTAATCCAAGTCGAATTTTTAGAATTTCAGGTTCAGGTCAGACTTGAATCGTGTTTACAAGGCTATTCCTAAACTTAACTGAAATACATAAATATTTCTTTGTTACAATTTTTTATTAAACTAAATAGGTTATTTATAAAAAATGATAAAATATATTTAATATTAAATATAATTACATTGTTTATTTAAAATTTTTAATATTTAGTAATAAACAAATTTAATAACATAAAATCTGAAATTTTAAAATAATTATAAATTAATATATAAATATATAATAAATAAATAAAATTACTCGTCAAATCGGGTTTGGATATTTATATAACAATTAAGTCCGATTCATAAAATTTTGAACTTGAACAGACTCTGATCAAATTCTTTTACAATATAAATGTTCAAGCTTGGCGGATCGCCCGATCCTTGAATAGTTCTAAAATGAGATGAATGAATTTCAAAATCAGAGACCCAGTCACGTGAGTAGAGAGAGTGCAGCCTAAAGGCAGAGTAATGAAAAAGAATTGAACGTAGACGTTCAAAGTTTATCAAATCCGTTTATTAATTAATCAATTTAATATTAATGCACCCGTCAATAAAAAATCTTTACTTTCTTATTTTACACATAAAAAAAATTTCAAATGCGAATACAGATATAAACATAAATACATAGCTTGAAGAAGGTTTGCACCCACTATGGGGTTGGTCATGGAATCAAAGCATTTAAAATAAATTTCAATCGTAATTATTGTGGAAAAGCCAACGAAATATTATTATTATTATTATTATTATTATTATTATTATTATTATTATTATATATAAATAGAAGGGAAATTGTAAAAAATGTGGGATTTGTGAAACTTATTTACAAAAATACGTTTCTACGTATCGTTTGCATTCTATAACCAATTTTAAATTTCAATTTTCACTCTGTACGTTCTATATATACACTGTTTTATTAAGTTTCAGTTACTTCCTCTGTTTGCATCGCGCGCGTTTTCTCTCCATCAAATTCTCTCTTCCTTGTTTTGATTTTTCTCGATTCTCTTTAGATCGAATATTCTTCAAGTCTTTGATATCTGCAACTATCAAATTCTCTGCATAATTCAAGTTTTCTACCTTTTCTTCAAGGCTTTGCTCTCTGCAACTATCAAATTCTCTGCATATTTCCAGTTTTTTAGCTTTGTGTCAGGCTTTTTTTAATTCAATTTGGAATTTCAATTAGGTTAGCTATTATTTTTTATCTGATTTTGATTTTTAGTTATATTGGGTTTCAAACGCATGTTTTTTCGTCTTTTTGATTCTTCATACCAGTTACATACTATATTCTTACTGTTTCGTACCAGTTTCCTATCACTTTTCTTACTAGTTTTGACCTTTTTTTGTTCTTCATACCAGTTACATACCAGATTCTTACTGTTTCATACCAGATTCCTACTGTTTTTATTCAATACTTTCTATAGTTTTATCATACGTGTTCTAATCACTTTCTAATGCATTTTCATTATTTTTCAAGATTAATTTGACACAATATGTCCTTCGTACTAGTTTTCTACCACTTTCTTACTAGTGTAGGCATTTTTTATTGTTCATACCAGTTACATACCAGTTATATACCAGTTTTGACCTTTTTTGTTTTTCATACCAGATTCTTACTGTTTCATACCAGTTTTCTACCACTTTTCTTGCTAGTTTTGACCTTTTTTGTTTTTCATACCAGTTACATACCAAATTCTTACTGTTTCATACCAGATTCCTACTGTTTTGATTTAATACTTTCTATTGTTTAATCTTACATATTCTAATCACTTTCTAATGCATTTTCATTACTTTTCAATATTAATTTGACACAATTTATCCTTCATACCAGTTTTCTATCACTTATCTACCACTTTCTTTACTAGTGTTGACATTTTTTGTTCTTCATACCAGTTACATACCAGTTTTGACCTTTTTTATTCTTCATACTAGTTACATACCAGATTCTTACTATTTCATACCAGATTCCTACTGTTTTTTATTCAATACTTTCTATAGTTTTATTTTATATGTTCTAATCACTTTCTAATGCATTTTCATTACTTTTCAAGATTAATTTGACACAATTTATCCTTTATACCAGTTTCCTACCACTTTCTTTTACTAGTGTTGACATTTTTTATTCTTCATACCAATTACATACCTGATTCTTACTGTTTTTTATTCAATATTTTGTAGAGATTTATTTTACATGAATAAATTACTTTCTAATGCATTTTTATAACTTTCCAAGATTATCTTGACACAACTTGTTCTTCATACCAGTTACATACTACTTACCTACTAGTTTCAAATAGTTGAAAAAAAATTTCAAAAAAGCATATCATCATGGATGGCGTTTCGAAGATGAAAATCAGACGAACAAAAAACTCTGAAGTAGCATGTCAAAAAAATGAAGGGTTTGAAAGATAATGTCGAATTAAGATAAAAAAATTAAAAAATAAACTTCAAAGGTATGGAAGATAAACATAGCAACTTTGGAACGTATAGAAGGTAAATATGAAATTTAATTGGTCAAATAAGTCAAAACACTTGAGCTGAAATTATTCCTAACTTTCAACCCATTTGTAAAATTTCCCCCAAATATAATTACCCCATTAGAGGAGAACTAGTATCAATAAGGGAAATTGTCAAAAATGCCCTATTGTACTAACTGACTTTCTGCCCAAGTTTTGGTCCATTACTTTTTTATTCTAAAACTAATCCCAAATTTTTTTTGTACGCTCCCTTTTCCTTTTTTTATGTCTGTACGTGCTTACTAATTAACCTCTTCACATCTGTGAGCACGGGATTTTGTACCAGCCCGCGCGTTCAATGATGACGGCTTTTCGGGAAATTTATCCTCGAATCACACAATTTTCGACCATCCGACGATCTTCATATGGGAATCCTCCTCGGACGATTTACATTATTTAACTAAAAAGAAAAAAAATATATATATAAAAAAAAA
>CATIWQ010280372.1:0-28078 GCA_949673415.1 Euphorbia schlechtendalii | reverse complement strand
TACAGAGAACTGTGGCATGTCTAGCTTTCCCACAAAAACCACACACCATTTTTTGTTTGGGTTAGCTCCCTTTCTTTTGTTTAGAGGAATTCTTCCTCTTCGAATTGCGAGTTTGGTTACTCTGAGTTTGACTGTTGGCTGGAGGAGGAACTCGTTCCTTCTTCAAGGCTGTTAACTCAACAGTCAACTGACCTAATTGCTTAGTGAGCTTGTTGATAGTACACTCTTGATGTTCAACATTATATTGAAGAAAATGGATATCAAGTGATAAGGAAGCACTAGTATCTTCCACATCATCACTTCTCCTCACTAGCTCCTTGATGTTCTTCATTAACTTATTATTTAGCTTCATAACATCAAAGAGAGCCTGGGCGAACTCATCCATAGATAAAGGAATTTCAAAATGTACCTCAACTTGAGGAGCTTTTCCTTTATCGTACTCAGCTTTAGAGTTGACAGCAGAATGATCTCTACCAGAGGTAGATGCTGAGCCTTCGCCCCGATGATTTTCAATGGAAATCAAGTAGAGGTTGGCCGAATCAGTAGCTTCCTCATTAAATGATGAAGATTCTTCTGAGTCACTCCAAGTGGCAGCAAGTACCTCATTTTTCTTGGAGAACCTCTTCTTGAACCTATCCTTCTTCTCCTTGGGACAGCTAGACTGGATGTGGCCTTTCTCTCCATAGCCAAAGCACTTGATGTCTTTGATGTGCTCCTTCTTCAATCCTTCCTCAGCTCCTCGCTGGTGCTGAGTTGACTTGGTTTTAGCGGGAAACTTCTTCTTGATGTTAAACTTCCCATCCTTCTTAATGAAGCATTTTAAAAGCCTAGTCAAAAGGGTCATTTGCTCATCAAAGTCACAACTAGTGGACTCATCTAATGAATCTTCTTTAAGGATAATGGTTTTTCCCTCCTTACCTCGATTCTTGTTGGAGTCATCTAAGTACTTCCTCAGAGACATCTCATGAGTTAGCAAGGTGACTATCAGCTCATCAAAGCTATAGGTCTTAAGGTCATGAGCCTCCTCGATAGAGCTCTTCTTCGAATCTCACTCTAAGTTAAGAGTGAAGAGAATCTTCTTAAGGAGCTCCTCTTCGGTAAACTCCTTTCCAAGCCTCTTCAGTTCATTAACAATGTTAATGAACCTAGTATTCATGCTCTGAATACCCTCACTGGCACCCATGATGAACATCTCCTGCTCCCTCAGCATGAGATTGATCTTTGACTCTTTAACCTTATCGATCCCCTCGTAGGTAATCTCCAGCTTCTTCAAGATTTCCTATTTTGTTTCATATCTTGAAACCCTGTTGATTTTAATAAGATCTAACACACTATGTAAGTAATTAATCATTGTGGCCTTATCTTTGAGAAGCCTCAAGTTAGCGTCGTCATAGTCCTCTAGATCTACTAGCACACGCACTCCGTTCCTCACAATTGTGGGAACTCTGGGAATAAGCTCGATATCGAGCTAGGCTTACTGATAAGTGTATAATTACACTTATTATCTTGATATTTTCAATCATAAAATGATATGGTTTAGAGTCATTTTATAGTTCATATAAAAGATTTCACATGGTATGTAGTTGCTTTTTATGCAAGTGCAGAAACTAGTTGAATCTTGGGAGTGAAAGGATCAAAGATGGAATTCTATGAAAAAAGAGTGAAAAAGGTGCAAAAAGATGCATGGGATGTAAGGAATTGGCTTAGGATTGAAGTTGTCAAAGATCGGTAAAGTTGCAAAGAAGAACCATGAATAAAAAGCACATGATACGATCATGATTCTTGTTCGCAATTGGAAAAATCACACCCGCGACTATCTATCACAATCATGACTTGTCATTCTTCACAAGCAGAAAGTCACCAATTTATATTCACGATCGTGACATGTATGTCACGCTTGTGACTTGTGACGGTTTAGGATAACTCTACTTAACTTCCAACCGCCGGATAAGAATGATTAATCGCCATCAACCCCCATCAATTGTCAAACGAAAACACACCTTTTGGGGACAATGAAGCCATGAAAATTTGCCTATCCATTGATGATAAGGATGAATTCTTGCATCCAATCACATTGAAGATGATGCAACCCTTCACTAATGGACACGACTCTTTGTTTGGATGAACGCAACCCTTCGCACTCAATAAATAAGGTTCAAATCAACCATTTTCATGCATGGTGCAATGGTATCAATGTGTAGATGGTGTAAAATGTATGACATATATAGAGAGTGAAAGATACAGATTTCACTAAGTTCAAAGTGTTAGAGAGAAAAATGTATAAGTGATTCGACTCTTATTTTGATCACTAGATTTCTCCACATATTCGAGCGATTGTTCTACGAGTGTAATTGTAAAGCACTTATCAATAAAATTTTTTGTTCTTCAACATTCATTTATTCAATATTCACAAAGAACAATATCCTAGTGGAGGTTTTGTACAAGTCGAGACCAAATTCAAAGTAGACATAGGAATTGTGGGAATTGATGACTCCCATTAAAATAGTGGATACTGTTTAATCAACTTTAGCTTTCACTTGCATACCTTACAACTTTACTTTGTTTTCTACTTATACTTTCTAATTCGAAGTTTATGATATGTCTATGTATCATAACGAGTATTTTATCTTGCGTAATTTATATTAATAAAGCTATATGCTTTTGAGTTGACTTTAAAAGTATTTTTTGGGTTAACAAGATTGTGTATAATCACTAAATCTGTGATTATAACGCTATTTAGTGAGCCAACATTTTTGGAGTAGTAATTTGCTAAATATGGCTATGTGAGAGCGACCCGTACTTAGCATAGACTTGTTGTTGTCTAGGTTCTTATAAGTGTCATAATTTGTTTATCCTAGATTTAGAAAAGTCATTTCATGTGTTGCTCTATGGTGAATTATAGGATATTTGGGCATCTAGAACCAAGTTTGTTAAAGTTATCTAGTGTTTAAAACAACTTTGATTATTTTGCATATTTTACTCTACTATACTTGTTCTTAGGGAATATCTATATACTTTGCATCTTCTCTAATCTGTTTATGCATCTATCAATTCATCAGTCTACCATTCAATTCCTTTAACTCACTATATTTTCTTTCACCCTGTAACTCTAGTTGATCTTTAAAACCTAATTCCTTCCCTGTGAGATTGATATCTTTTAAAACTACATCGCAACTGTATACTTGCAGTTATCATCATTTTTCTATTTGATAAGCGGTACTAACAACACCTGTTCATTTTTAGAACTTTTATATTATCAGTAGAAAAGTGGCAAACAAGTTTTTAGCACCGTTGCCGGGGAAGACAAGTGCGTTCTAGAGATCAAATTGCCGGAGAACGGGCAATTATATTTATGTGTCAATAGATTTATTTATTTTTATTCTATTTTTAAGTGTTTATATTTTGTTATTAACATATTTTTCTTGCTTATTCATTGAGTTTTCTTTCTAGCGTGTGCATGCCAAGTACGCGTAGTTCAGGAGAAAGTTTAGCATCTTTCGAATCAGAAATAGAACGATTTGGTAGGAGAAGAAAATGGATAAATAAGAGACAAAGAAGAAGGATGGCTAACGAAGAACAACAAAACGTTGATCAACCTCGACCAAGGATCATGGATTATATCATTCCGATCATCAACGATAACAATTAAGGAATTGCTAAACCACCAATTAATGCAAATTAGTTTGAAATCAAGCCAGCATTGCTTCAAATGATCAGCAATAATGTGCAATACTATGCTCTACCTAATGAAAATCTGAATGCTTACATTGCAAACTTTCTAGAAGTCTGTGATACTTTCAAAATGCCCAATGTTCCTGATGAAGCAATTAAACTTCGCTTATTTCCATTTACGCTTCATGATAAAGCGAAAGTTTGGTTGAATTCATTACCTCCAAATTCAATCATGACTTGGAAACAATTAGCACAAGACTTTCTGACTAAATACTTTCCTTTAGCCAAAACCGCAAGACTCATTAAAGAAATCACTTCCTTTACTCAGAAGGATAGCGAATCCTTGTACGAAGCCTAGGAATGTTATAAGGAACTTCAGTGAGTTTGTCCTCATCATGTTTTACCCTAGAATGTGATTCTGCAAACTTTCTACAATAGAATAAAACATGCAACAAGAGGAGCGATTGATGCTATGGTTACGGGATCTCTTATGAAGAAAACTACTCAAGAAGCCTTTGATCTTTTGGAAGATATGGCAAATAACAATAGTATGTGGCTGGTGGAGAGAGCACAAGTAAGTACTGCTACTCTTACTCATTCGCATGTTGCATCTACATCTTCTAGTTTGGTTAAAAAGGTCAATGAATTAGACTCTATTTCTATTATGCAAGCACAAATATTTGCATTATCTCATAAGATAGATAATATGTATATAAGTAAGAGTAACCCTTTGACATGTGAAAATTGTGGCCAAATAAGACACAGTACTTTTGAGTGTAACTTTAACCCATGTGTAGGGGAACAATTAAGTTATGTTCAAAGTCAAGGAAATTCTTATGGCAATAATGGAAATAATTATAGGAGTTATAATTAGAAGTATAGTGTTAATCAAAAAAAGAATTATCAGTAATGATAGAATAGGGTAATTAACAAGTAAGATAGACAAATTTTCTAGAAGGAGTTTGTAATAAGCAATCAGAGACTGAGGAATGTTACCAGAAGTTAGAGAATAAGAAGGATCAGATGTTTATAAATCAATCATTTTCTATTCATAATTTGGAGATACAAGTTGGTCAATTAGCGAGTGCTATTCCATCTAGAGGAAAAGGCAATTTACCTAGTAACATAGAAGGAAATCCTAAGGAAAATGTGCATGCCATAGCCCTTCGTAGTGGTAAATTACTAAATAAATTAGATCCTTCGAGTATGCTTGCTAATAATGTTATTGAAGTGCCGGATGATTATTCGAGTAAATCTAATGATAAAGCAGGTATGGATGAACAACCTAAATCCGGAAAGGCTAATTCCCCTCAACCATCATTTCCACAAAGAATGAAGAAGAAGAATGAGGATAAGCAATTCATCGAGTTTATCAACAAACTTAAAGGTCTAGAAAATAATATTTTGTTCATTGAAACCATCACACAGATTCCTAACTATGGTAAGTTTATTAAAGAACTTTTATCTCGTAAGCTTAGTTTTCAAGGAACATCAAAAGTATCTTTAACTAAAGTTTGTAGCAAAATAATAACTGCTACAATGCCCACTAAACTTAAAGATCCAGGAAGTTTCACAATACTGTGTAAACTTGGAAACATTTCTTTTCCAAAATGTTTATGTGATCTTGGGGCTAGTATAAATCTTATGCCTCTATCGGTCTTCAAAGAGTTGAAGCTTGATGATGAAGTTAAAAGGAAAAATATGGTCTTGCCATTGGCCGACCAGTCTATTAAACATCCTTATAGCATAATAGAAGACGCATTAGTTAAAGTGGATAAATTTGTTTTTCCAACAGATTTTGTTGTGCTAGATTTTGCATATGATGAAAAATGTTCTATAATCTTGGGAAGACCCTTTATGCATACTGGCAAAGCATTAATAGATGTGTTGGAAGGCAAAATTAAGTTAAGGATAGATGACTATACTATTGAATTTAACATGGATAAGGCTTATAAATATCCAATAGATGAAGATATATGCATCAAACTTGACTTGATTGATGCTTGCATTCAAGAAGTTGTAAAGTTAGATTTCATCCATGAAGATGAAGTCAAGTGGTTGGGAAACTCCATTAACACTTAAATCTCTTATATATATATATATATATATATATATATATATATATATATAGTTAGTGTCGTTTTAAAATAAAAGAAAAGAACATTATTTTTTAGATTTTAACATTTTGCGCTTGTGACCTATATCGCGCTCGTGAATTAAGTTGACAAAACATTCTGTTTCTGTCTAAATAAAAGTCTCAATCGTGACAATCCTTACCGATCGTGACTTGCGCGATTTCACAGCACTTATTGCTATAACGACTATATTTCAAATGGTTATATTGAAAATATATCCATTGAAAAATCATCATACCCTATTCCCTATATATATATATATAACTATTTTCCTAATTGATTTTCACAAATCAATCACTCTTTTACACAACTACATTCACTTGCAAACAAATTTTCTTTATTTTTCCCAAAATCAAAACACAAACCTTTCTTTCAAATTATTGAATTAAGTTTCAATGGCTCCAAAAAATTCAGCAACAACCAAGGGGAAGAACAAATTGGTCAACCAACAAACCAAGTTTGGATGCCCTTTTCCAATCTATGGTGAAGAAGAAGTTGAGAGATACACGAGAATGAAAAACTTTGATTTCCAAGGTACACTCTTTTTTTATCATAGTTTTGCAATTGATGTTGGAATTCATGCGGAAGTGGAAGAGTATTTTTCGCTATTTGGATTGGAAAAATTTGTGAATATGCGTGTTTCATTTAACGAGGAATGGGTCCTCGAGTTTTTAGCTACTATTTAGGAAGATGGGAACTTTTTGAAAAGGAAATTTAGGAATGAAGGGGAAGAATATAAGTTTACTTTAATGGACTTGATTAAGTGGTTTGGTTTAGGAGAAACCTATGAAGAAATAGAAAAGGAAGAAGATTATGATTTAACGAGTGTATGGATTGAATTAACGGGATTGGATCGATACGATGTTAAAAACTTATCCAACAAAAACATTCAGAGTAAAAGCCTTCTTTACCTTCACAAGTTCATTTCTCAAAGTCCTTTCTTCCGACACGAGACTACTAAAGTGTCGATGAAAGATTTGGTTATATTGGAGTGCGCCGTTCGCAATTAAGGTCAAAGTTTCTGATGTACATGTTGGAATCCATCACTAGTCTTACTACACATAAAAAGGCTAGAGTTGGAGGTGCAAATACAATCTGCAGAATTATTTTGGGAGCGAAAAACCAATTGCCATATCAATATAGTCCAAGAGAGAAATTTAACTTTATTGGAGGAGTATACATATAGAGAGTGGTATTAGTTAAGGTAGAAGAAGGGAAATTTACATTTCTACCATATGGAGTAAGGGTTAGGAAGTTAAGATCGATAGAAGGATATACTTCTCGAGAAAACTAATACGATGAAAGCATTGAAGAAGTTTAAATTGAAAGTAATGAAACGAGACAAACCTCCGGGAGTACACATGCAAATGAAGATACTTGGAATGGGAAATTCATAAAAGATGTTGATCAAGCATGCCTTGATATAACTTCCATACGACAAGATGTTCATCAACTTACCAAATCCAACATTTCTTTGAACAGCAAGTTGATTTCGTATTTCAGGAAGCAGAATTTGAATATCTCATCAAGTCCTCTAGATTCATGTTTGGAAGAATGAAAATAATCGAGTTCAAATTTGTTTTTCTTTTCTTTTAATGTTTGTTTGTTTATGTGTGTTTAATTTCATTTTTTAATAAAGTCACTCACAATGAGGACATTGTGTTCTTTAGTGTGGGGGGCATTTGTATAAATTCCAAAAATAAAAAAAAATCAAATAAATTAAAAAAGTTGAAGAATATGAAAATTTTTCTTAATTTTGTGTTACTTATACCTTATCCATACCTATACTATACTAACATATGTTCCAAGGTTATTATGAGTGTTAGGTATTTCAAGTTTGATGTTAGTGCATATTTCGAAAAAGTTATTTCGAGTATAGGCGCACGTTAAGAGTGTGACAGCTTTTGGCACAACATTTAGCCTTTGGCAAGGATGAGTGGTTTGTAACATTCAAAAGCAACATTCCAAGTAAGTTTCGATATATATTTCAATGCAACATGAATTAGTATAAGTTATATAGTTTTAGTTTAATGATATCGATAAGTTAGTAGTGGAGTAATATCTAATAATGTTCTTGCTATGAGTTTTATATGCTATTCTCGAATACATCCTATAAGTATTGAGTGTGTTTAAAGTGTTGGGAAACTATAGCCATAATACTTTGAAGTGATCAATAAAGGATGAGGGTATTAAGAGAGAAAAAATCAAAAGAAAGAGAGGATAACAAATGAGTTATGCAAAAGGTGAGGAATGGTACGGAGCAGAAACTGCAACCATTCAATGAGTGAAAAGAAAAAAATAGCATAGCATGAAAAATGGGTGCAAAGTACTAATCTGTACTTCAAAAACATATGCTTAAAAGAAAAAATGAGAGAAAGTGGTATGAAGCATAAAATGCAACCACTAAAAAAAGGGGAGAGTGGTATGGAGCATAAAATGTAACCACTAAGACTGTTTCGCATCCTAGGTACCTAAAAATGCCTTGTGATCAATCTTTTTCAAAGTGTGCTCCCTTTGTCCTTTATACTTTATACTATACTTGAGAGAAGGAAATATTTCAAGCAAGCATATAACACTTATATGTAGATGCATTTTGGTTGACCCTCCATTAAAAGCAAAGGTATGCAATTGAACTATATAAATTACACATTACGAATTTGTGGGAAATTTTGAACTTTATGCAACGTGGGAATGTGGTACTCACTACAATAGACTTTCGCCAAATGAGGTACGAACTTGAATTACTATTTTGTACACTTCTATTGTGTTTACCTTGAGAATAAGGCAAAAGTTAAGTGTGGGAGTGTGATAAGTGTATAATTACACTTATTATCTTAATATTTTCAATCATAAAATGATATAGTTTAGAGTCATTTTATACTTTATATAAAATATTCCACGTGGTATGTAGTTGTTTTTTATGCAAGTGCAAAAACTAGGTGAATCTTGGGAGTGAAATGATCAAAGATGGAATTCTATGCAAAAATAGTGGAAAGGGTGAAAAAAGATGCATGGAATGTGAGGAATTGGCTTAGGATAGAAGATATCAAAGATCGACAAAGTTGCAAAGAAGTACCATGAAGAAAAGTACATGTCATGATCGTGATTCCTATTCGTGATTTGATAAATCATGCCCACGACTATCTATCACGATCACGACTTATCATTCTTAACAAGTAGAAAGTTACCAATTTTATATTCACGATCCCAACATGTATGTCACGCTCATGACTTGTGACGGTTTTGGATAACTCTTCTTAACTTCCAACCGCCAGATAAGAACGATCAATCGCCATCAACTGTCAAATGAAAAGACACCTTTTGGGGATAATGAAGCCATGAAAAGGTGCCTATCCACTAATGATAAGTATGAATTCTTGCATCTAATCACATTGAAGATGATGCAACCCTTCACCAATGGACACGACTCTTCATTTGGATAAACGCAACCCTTCACACTCTATAAATAGGGTTTAAATCAACCATTTTCGTGCATGGTGCAATGGTAACAGTGCGTAGATGGTGTAAAGTGTACGATATAGATAGAGAGTGAAAGATATAGATTTCGCTAAGTTCAAAGTGTCAGAGAGAAAAATGTACAAGTGATTCGACTCTTGTTTTTATCACTAGATTTCTCTACATATTCGAGCAATTATTGTATGAGTGTAATTGCAAAGAATTTATCAATAAAAGTTTCTATTCTTCAACATTCATTTATTCAATATTCACAAAGAATAGTATCCTAGCAGAGGTTCTGTACGAGTTAAAACCGAATTCAAAGTAGACGCAGGAATTGCGAGAATTGACGACTCCCTTTACATGAGTGGATACTGTTTGATCAACTTTAGCCTTCACTTGCATACCTTACAACTTTACTTTGTTTTCTACTTATACTTTCTAATTTGAAGTTATAATATGTCAATGTGTCAAAACGAGTATTTCATCTTGTGTCATTTATATTAATAAAGTTATATGCTTTCGAGTGAACTTTAAGAGTAGTTTCGAGGTTAACAAGATTTAGTATAATCACTAGATCTGTGATTATAATGCTATTTAGGGAGCTAACATTTTTGGAGTGGTAACTTGCTAAATATGGCTATGTGAGAGCGACCCGTACTAAGCATAGTATTGTTGTTGTCTAGTTTCTTATAAGTGTTATAATTCATTGACCCTAGATTTAGAAAAGTCATTTCATTTGTTTTTCTGTAGTGAATTATAGGATATTTGGGTGTCTAGAACTGAGTTTGTTAAAGTTGTCTAGTGTTTAAAACAACTTTGATTATTTTACATATTTTACTCTACTATACTTGTTCTTAGGAAATATCTATATACTTTGCATCTTCTCTAATCTATTCATGCATCTATCAATTCATCAGTCTACCATTCAAAACCTTTAACTCACTATATTTTCTTTCATCCCGTAACTCTAGTTGATCCTTAGAACCGAATTCCTTCCCTTTGTGATCGATATCTTTTAAAACTACATCGCAACTGTATGCTTGCAGTTATCATCATTTTTCTATTTGATAAGCGGTACTAACAACACCTGTTCATTTTTAGAACTTTTATATTATCAGTAGAAAAGTGGCGAACACTTGCATGCTTTGAGACTTGATGAAATTTTTCATGCTATTTTTCCAGAAAGTATAGTAATTACCATCAAATATAGGTGGCCTAGTAACTGACATTCCCTCCTTGAGGAGAACTGCTTGACTAGAACCGGAACTAAAGTTGTTGTAAGCCATTTATGGATCTTGACTCAAAGGTGATTAGTCTAAAAGTTGAGCAACTGCTCTGATACCACTTGTTGGTTCGTAAACGGGCTCTTAACAATAGCAGAAAGGGGTGAATGCTTTATCTTGGCTACTTTTAGTATTTTCGAAAATATTAGCGAAGTTTAGTTTTTATATGAGTGTTGAGTGTGCATGCTGAATGCAATATAAAAATGTATAAACTGCTCAGCTTTGCTGGCATAGTTTATCTTCAATCTTTAGCTGGGTAAGGCTACTCTGCATAGATCAGATAATAAGCAAATAAATAACTAAGAGAGAATGTGATGGATGAGCTAATCACTATTAAAGGTAAGGCTTAAAGATATAACGTCAACACCTAAGATTTATCCTGGTTCATCCCCTAGCCTACCTCCAGTACCTGGATACCATCTCTGAGCTTTAATCCACTAGTGATTTATTCCTTCGATAGGTGGCGAAGCCTTTCCAATGGGTAGACAAGATTACAGAAAGTACACTCCTTTCTAACTACCACTCACCTTAGTTTGGGTACCCTTCCCAAACTGACACTCATATTAAAATAGAAATGTGAACTGGATTCAAATTTTAGATATGTTGAATCCTTACAATGTTAATCTAAGTAAATCTCTCTATTACAAATAGATATGAACTTTGATGTTTGCTGATTGCTTGCGATGGAATTTCTTTGAAAGCTTGAGTAAATTGAGCAGCGTTTTAGCTCTTAAGAAATTTGAGGTGATTCACTAAGTTTGAACATCTGCTTGCAAAGTAGTCGTTGTAAACTTTTCAAGGTCTCTGATCTTCAATTTCTCATCTCTTCAAATCTTTCGAATCTTCTCATTAGAGAAAGATTCCAAGACATTTAGAGATAGAAATTTGAATGTTGAGGCGTAATAAAATTTCATTGAAAATTTCTCATTTATCTTCAAGCAATCTTGTTCTAAGAGAGGCACGTAAGAATGCAATGTGGAGTCTTCCAATTGATTTACCTTGCTGACGTTGACAGAGTCACGTAGAGACACTTGAGATGCGGCGCATGATTTAGAATTCCCTTTACTTGGACTATAGTAAGGAATCCCTAACATTCTGTACTGACACTTTTTGCGTTGTGAGGACCACAAAATCTTCATTAATTTCAGTGCTTTTTCTCCTGAAAAGCAACTAAGGAATATTCTGTTCCTTCACAACTAACGTTAGTAGCACATGTGTCATAAAGTCTCTACATGTCAAATAAAGTGCTTTTAATTAGCTAAAAGCAAGACTCAGCATGAGCTGAGTGAAATAACTCTAAACTAAATAGTACTCAGCACAGACTCAGATTTTCCTGCTCTAAGCCATAACTTTAATTAATTACATAGAAAAACTGAGTTGTTTTCCACTAAACAAATATAGGTTAACTTTATTAATTAAGAGTCTACTTAGTAATCAATTAATTTCACTAGCCTAGACAGTTTGCTATTTCAAAAACTATTAAGTACTATGAGGTACTATTAACTTGGGTTCTACAGAAGGGATTGGAATGCTGGAATCAAGAAGAGCAGATTCTCCTTGATTGAGGATTTCTACGGTCATCACTACACAACACTTGGAAATTTTTCTTTAGTTATCGATTAGTGGTAGTGGGCTTGCGTTGGGTGCCTTTTGCCTTTGTAATTACTTCTTCAACATGTGCGGAAACACTAGGAATGATGGTTTCAAGGTCCTCTTTGCTTTTCTTAGAGTCTCCTTTGCCTTCATCCTCTTTAACGACAACAAACTTGCTCTTCCTTTGGCACAAATTTTCTTCTACCTCTAAGGCATCCTCCTCTTCCTTAGCTTTTTGCTTCACCTCAGCTTCCCTCTGAGTGCGAGTTTTTTCCTTCATTTGTTTTTTTTGCATTACAGAGGTCTGGCAGGGATATCTCCTACCCTTGTTTTTTTTGGGATTTTTCTTTCCCTTGAAGATGTTGCCTTGGGTTTTGGAGAGGTAAGAGTAGAGGCGGTTGGAATTTGTTCTAGCTTGGTTGAGAGTAGAACGTTTTCATTTGTATCCTCATTGTCTTCCTCCAAATCCAGCATAAAACCATCTTCATCCTCCTTTACGATGTCTTTAGGAAACACAGTTAGTGTTGCCTTAGCCGAACTCTTTGCATCCTAGACCTTTGTGTATCTTGTGTGGACTTGGTTGTGGAGAAGCTTGCTGAAATTTAGCATTATCTGCTTCTTCTTCAATGGGATCACCGTCTCCCCCGGTCCATCCACAAACTTGGTCAAGTCCATGTGAACAGCCTTCATCAAGGCGGTAATCAAGTAACCATAATGGTAAATGGTAGTAACTTTGGTGAGATGATGAAGAATCATCACATTCCAATTTAGCTTCTTACCTTCTACCATATGGTAGACCACAAACCTTCACAAACCTTTCAAAGTAGGTGCAACTAGAAAGGGAGCCCCTTTTTTGTAGCAGCATCTTCACAACAAGCTCATGGCAGGCTATAGTTGCCCAGCTCATTCCAGAAGTTGAAATCTCTCCCGATCAATAATCAACTACCAGTTCCCAATCTTCAATGACTGCCACACCTTCATCATCCCCATTTCTCCTCAATTGAGTACCTTTGCATGGTATGTTGAGAAGGCTTCCAATTAGCCTTGAGCAAATGAGGTGAGAATTTCCTTCGATTTCTAGCAAAAGTACATCATTATACCCTTTAATGGTATAGAGATTCTCGAAGAAGCTTCTGATCAAGCCAATAATGGCTGGTCATTCCATTTGAAGGAAATGGCTTAGGTTTTGCTGCTTGATTACTTTATGGATAATCTTGTACTTTAGCAGACCTTCATACTCTACTTTATAAACTGGACCAAAATCTAGGTTTAAGCCCTATTTGACCTTAGTCAATACTATTCCACAAGGGAAAGTGATCTTCTCCTTCTTTCCTTTAGAATTCACAAAGATGCTCCTCTTATAATTGCCTTGAAGAATGAAAGTTGTTCTAGTTTTCACCATTTGAGATGATAGGTTTTTTAGAAGAGTTAAGAGATTAGGGTTCTTTTGCGGTTGAAACGATTGAAATTTCATAAATGCAAGTAGCCTTTCTCTTCAACACTCACAACTTTTATAGTCCTCTTTAACTTGTAGTGATACGTGGTGCTCTCAAAACAAAAGATCAAAACCAACAATTGAGATTAACACTTAAATAATTAACATAGAAAAATGGTGAGTTTTGCGGTTAGATGGTTCCAATTCAAAGAGTCCTTCGAATAAAGTGGGTTTTTTTATTTTTAACCGCGAAATTAAATCTCACAGCATTACTTTAAATACTAAACGGTGTCAAATATTTGTTATCTCATTCGGCTGAGTTAAGACTTCATTTCCAACATTTAGCCAAAAATCATGGTTTTTCTTCAGATGGGGTTCGCCATTCCAATATGCTACCTTAGAACATTGAATTGCTCCTTGGTTAATGGTGTGGTGAATCTGTCAGCTCTCTATTCCTCAGAAGGAACATACTCCAGTTTGACATATCCCCTTAGCACATTATCCCTTATGAAGTGATGTTAAATATTGACATGCTTCATCCTGTCATGTTGAATTAGATTCTTGGATAGGTTGATTGAACTTTTGTTAACACACATAATTTTGAGGCATTTTGACTTTATACCATAATCCTTTATTTGCTGCTTAATCCATAGCAGCTGTGCTACACAACTTCATGCCACCATGTTCTCAGCTTCAACTATACTCAATGAAACAGAAGTTTGCTTTTTGCTATACCATGAGACAATACATTCTCCAAGGAAATGGCATCCTCTTGTGGTGCTTTTCTTGTCAAGCTTGTCTCTGCCATATTCAAAATCTGTGAATCATCTTGGAGTGAAATCTTAGTTGTTCAAATACCGCAGACCCACATCAAGTGAAGCTTGCAAGTATCAGAGAATTCACTTAATTGCTGCTAAGTGAGATTCTCTAGGGTCAGCTTGATAATGTGTGCAATATTACACAACATATTGAATGTCTAGCCTACTAGAGGTTAAATAAATAAGAGAACCGATAATGCCTCTGTAGAACTTACTGTCTACTAGCTTACCAGCTTCATCCTTACTTAAAATAGTATCGGTTTCCATGGGAGTGGACATTGGCTTCGAATTCTCCATATCAAACTTCTTTGGCATATTTTGAATGGCTGATGAAGGTTCCATCTTCACTCTGCTTGATTTGAAGTCCAACAAAAAAATTAACCTCTCCTATCATGGACATTTCAAACTCACTCTTCATGTTCTTTTTGAACTCCTTGCACAACTTCTCATTAGTTGCTCCAAAAATAGCATCATCAACATAAATTTAGACTAGCAACATATCTTCTCTTTTTCACCTGATAAATAGAGTCATATATGCTTTCCCTCTTTTATAGCCCTTATTGATAAGGAAATTTGTCAGCCTCTCATACCAAACTCTTGGAGCTTGCTTCAATTCGTAGAGAGCTTTCTTTAGTTAGAAGCCATGCTTAGGATTCTTCGGATCTTCAAAGCCTAGAGGCTGGTGAACATAGACTTCCTCTTGGATGAATCCATTCAAGAATGTGCTTTTGACATCCATCTGTAATAATTTGAAGTTCATATGGGATGCAAAAGCACATAGGATTCGAATAGCTTTAAGTCGAGCTACAGGAGCACAAGTTTCATCATAATCGATACCTTCTTGCTGATTGTACCTTTTTCTTAACAAAAAGGCCATCTTCATCAAGCTTATTCTTAAAAACACATTTAGTACCGATGATTGATTTTCCTTTGGGATTAGGAACTAGATACCAAACATCAATGCGCTTGAACTGATCCAACTCCTCTTACATCATGATCATCCAATAATCATCTCCTTCTGCATCTTCAAACTTCTTAGGTTCAATCAATGAGATGAAATATGAAGGGCTCATTATCCTACTAAGCTAACCTCACGTCATCATGGGATTATGAATATTATCGATACTACTTTAGAGATGGTGATTGCAATGAGTCCTAATCTCTCTTGGCAGATGCGGATCTGCTACTGGAGATTCTGCATTTGGTAGTTCAAGCTAAGCTTGGTCTTATTCTTCATTGAAGTTGATAGACATATCTTCATCTGCTTTGACTTGATAAGTTTCTTGTTCTTGTGCTGGGTTGGGCAGATTAAAGAGTGGCATGCTGAGTGGATTATCTTTCTGAGTTACTCCATCTTCATTAGATAGACTCTATCTGCATTGTTAGTTTCTTCGAAATGCACATGCATAGACTCCTCTAATAGGCCTATTTGCTTGACATGTATTCTATATGCCCTACTGTTAGTTGAGTATCATAGAAAGATACCTTCATCGGCCTTTGAATCAAACTTAACTATTTTCTCCTTGGTGTTAAGAATATGGCACCTACAGCCAAATGATCTGAGATGACCAATCTTAAGCTTGCGCCCTTGCCAAAGATCATAGGGTGTCTTATCAAGAATTGGGCAAATTGAAACTTGATTCAAGATATAACAAGCTGTGTTAGCAACTTCTCCTGAAAAGTACTTTGGTAGATTGTTATCACTCAACACGGATCGAGCCATCTCAACTATGGTTCTGTTTTTCCTTTCTACAACCCCATGTTGTTGAGGAATATAAGGAGCAGAAAAGTTGTGGTCAATACCATGTGCTAAACAGAATTCTTCAAAATGATCACTTCGGATTCCATTAATTTTAGTTCCTATTTTGTTCATTATCCGATTACTAAGTTTGACAAAAGATTCATATATTTTATCTTTACTACTCATTAAGAATACCCAAGTGAATTTCGTGAAGTCATCCACAACCACCAATGAAAATCTCTTACCACCCATGCTTATAGACTGAACTAGGCCAAAAAGATCTAGTTGGAGGAGCTCTAACGGTCTCTTAGTTACTACATGATTAATTGACCATCGAGTTGGCAAGTTGAGCAAAGTTTATCCTTCTCAAAGCTGATATTGGGTAAACCCACAAGTAGTTGCTTTTTGGCTAGTTTAGACATAATGTTCATATTTATATGACCCAACCTTCTATGCCAAAGCCATAAATTATCCTCCTTAGATACAAGACAAACATTAGTGGAGCCGAAGGATAAATTAATCATATACACATTGTAAATTCTAGGAGCATAGAGAATAGTTGAATCAGTCTTACAATCAATTTCAAAGCAACCTCAAAGTTGAATGTAACCTTCCTACCTTTGTCACATAGCTAGGCTACACTAAGTAAGTTGAACTTGATTCCTTTGACCAAAGAAACCTCCTCGATTAAAGGAGACACACCAACAGTGTCATAGCCCACAATCTTTCCTTTTTTGTTATCCCTAAAATAGACACTTCCATTTCTTTTACACTCTACTGAAATGAACTATCTTTCATCTCTCGACATATTCCTAGAGCATCTACTATCCAAATACTACATTCTAGTGTCATTAGGGGATTTTAGGCTCACTTACAAAATGATTACGTTTTCTTAGGTGGCCATGCTTTTGAGCTAGGTCCTCCTTTGTTAGTAGTGCTTAAATTAGACCAATCATACACATTATAATAACCTTTTTTATGCCTACAGAGAACTATTTCATGTCCAGCTTTACCGCAAATACCACACACCACTTTGCTTTGGGATGGCTCGCTTTCTTCTTTTTAAAGGAATTCTTCCTCTTCAAATTGCGAGTTTGGTTACTCGAAGTTTGGCTGTTGGCTAGAGGAAGAACCTATTTCTCCTTGGAAGCTTTTATCCCATCAGTCAACTCATCTAATTACTTAGTGAGCTTACTATTCTAACATTCATGATACTCAGCTTTTTCTTGAAGAAAACGGATATCAAGAGATAAAGAAGAAATAGTATCTTCCACATTTTTACTTCTCCTCACTACCATCTTAATGTTTTTCCCTAACTTATTAGTTAGTTTCATTACATCAAAGAGTACCTACGCAAACTCTTTAATGGATAAAGGGATTTCAGGTTATACCTCAGCTTGTAAGTTCTTCCCCTTGTTTCACTCAGCTTCAGAGTCAGCAACGGATTGATTGCTCTTAGAAGAAAATGTTGAGCTCTCGCCCCTTCCATTCTCAATTTCCATTAATAAGAGGTTGGTAGAGTCAGTTGCTTCTTCATCTAAGGATGAAGATTCTTTAGAATCACTCTAAGAGGCAACAAGTGCCTCATTGTTCTTTGTGAACCTCTTCTTATATTTGTCCTTCTTGGTCTTCGGACAGGATGATTAAATATGGACTTTTTCACCAAAGCCAAAGCACTTGATGTCTTTGTTGTGCTCCTTCTTAGGTCCTTCCTTAGCTACACGTTGATGCTGAGTTAACTTGTTTTTAGCGGGAAACTTCTTCTTGTTGAACTTCTCATCCTTCTTCAAGAAGAGCTTGAATCACCTTGTAAGAAGGGCCATTTTCTCATCTGAATCATTGTTGGAGGATTCGTCAGATGAATCAACCTTCAGGAAAATGACTTTGCCCTCTTTCTCCTTGCCTTTAATCATTTTAGAATCATCATTATATTTCCTCAATGACATATCCTGAGTCACCAAGGTGCCTATAAGATCATCATAGCTACAGGTCTTCAGATCATGAGCCTCTTTGATCGCACTCTTCTTGGCATCCCACTCAATAGTGAGAACATAAAGGATTTTCTTCACCATCTCTTCTTTGGTGAACTCCATGCCCAATCTCTTCAATTCATTAATAATGTTAATGAACCTCATATTCATAGATTGATTACCCTTGCTAGCCCCCTTCTGCAACAGCTCATACTCCCTGAGCATGAGGATGATCTTCGACTCCTTGACCTTATCAATCCCCTCGTAGGTAATCTCCAGCTTCCTCTATATTTCTTTCATTGTCTCACAGCTTGAGACCCTGTTGAACTCTGTAAGATCTAGCACATAATGTAAATAATTGATGGCTACTGCCTTCTCTCTGAGAAGCCATAGGCCAGCGTCATCATAATTCTCTTGGTTAACTTGAACATGTTCCCCATTCCTTACAATCATAAGAATTCTAGGGCCAAGCTCTATAGCAAGCCATGCTTTCATTCTTTGCAACTGTGTGAAGTTTTTCATGTGGTTTTTCCAAAATGTGTAATGATTACCGTCAAACAATAGAGGCCTGTTTTCAGACATTCCTTCTTTTAAGGAAAACTATTTATCCTACGCTAAAACTGAAACTATTATAAACCATTTTGAATCTTTAACTCAAAGATAGTGAGTCTATAAGATAAGCACTTGCTCTAATATAACTTGTTAGTCTGAAATAGCTTAATAGAAACAGCATAAGGGGTGAATGCTATACTTGGTTCTTTTTAGATTTTATGAAATTTCTTTTCGAAGTTCAATTTTTAGATGTGTGTTGAATGAAATGTGCCGAGCTGGGTCTAAAAATTATAAACTTCTCAACTTCAATGGCACATCTTATCTTCAATCAATGGTGAGTACATTACTCATCTCGGATTAGTTTTCCAAGTAAGAGTTTTGAAAATGAGAGAATGATGAATGAGTAAAACATTATAAAGAAAAGTGATAAAGGTTAGAATGTTAACACCTGAGATTTTATTCCTGGTTCAGCCCCCAGCCTACCTCCAATCCCCATATTCCTTTTCGAGCTTTAATCCACTAGTGTTTTCGTTCCTTCCTTAGGTGGAGAAGCCTTTACAACAGGTAGACACAATTACAGAAAGTACATTAACTACCAATCAGTCACTCAGATTTTTGAATAGAAATTGATGAATAGAGGATTTCAACTTATAAAAACATTGAATCCTTTACAATGCTAAATCTTAAATGATTACTCTCTATTACAAACTGATTGTAAGATTTGTGTTTGCTTTAATTTCTTGATTTGAAATTCCTGAAAGCTAGGAATATTTGAATTGAGATTCAGCTCTTTAAGAAATTCGAGGTAATTCACCAAGTTTAAATGTATGGTTTAGTCTTCTATATATAGTTGAAGTTCTTAGAAGTAGCCATTGCAAACTTCTCATCCTGAGATTTTCTTCAATTTCTCTTCTCTTCAAATCTTTTGAATTTGCCCATTTGAAACAAATTCTAGGATGTTTAGAGACAGAGATTTTGAATGTTGAAGCGCAAGATTAATCCATTAATCCAATGCGTAAAAAACTTGTTTCCTTCAAGAAATCCATTTTGATAGAGGTGCACGAGATGCAACGTGCAATTCTGTGAATGGTTAACTTGCTGACGTTGTAGAGTTGCACGGAGACATTGAGAAATGATGCATCTCAGAGAATTCCTTTTATCTTGGACTTTCATGGGGAATATCCAAAATTCCGTACTGACACCTTTTTATTGCGAGGTCCTCTTGAATATCTTCTTTAATTTTAGCACATTTTCTCTTAAAAAGCATCGAAGGAATATTTCATTCCTCACAGAAACTGTTAAAAGCCTTTGTGTCATGTATTTCTCTAAGTGACAAACTAACTCGGCTTTTATAAATAAAAGCTAACTTAGCTTCGCTGAGTCTATTTCTTGTAAACAATGTAATGCTAACTCAACTTTTCTTAATATAAGTCATAACTCAATTAATCACGTAGTAAATTGAGATGTTTTCACTTAAATAACCTCAAGTAAACTTGATTAATTAAGAGTTTACTTAGTACTCAATTAATTTCACTATCCTAGATAGTTTTTTATTTACAAAATGTTTTAAGTACTGTGAGGTACTATTAACTTGGGTTCAACATTTTACAATTTCCCATTGGTTGGTTTTATGTGTTAAATAATTAAAACTGTAGTCACTAATTTTCTATGCGAAAAAACACCATATTATACACATATATAAACTCACCTTATAATCACCATTCCTCAGTCTAAATTATTGGTCTGATTTAGCTTTAATAATCATATAGAGGGGCGTGAATGCAGATTTACTAAGTACTTTATAGATTTAAAATTTTTAATCCAAGTTGTTTTTAGATGTGTGCTGAGTGAGCAATGTTGAGTGCACTTTAGTCTAAAAAAATTGTAATCTACTCAGTTTCACTGACTTAGTTTACCTTCAACCTATGCTGAGTAGTTTTACTCAACTTAGATTGGTTTACAAGCAATTCATATGAAAGCAAGAGATGATGTATTGAACAAAACACTTATAAAGGCAATTTAAGAGTTAAGGAAAGAGTACACTTCATATTTATCCTGGTTCGATCCCTAGCCTACCTCTAGTCCCCGGATTCCTTTTCGAGCTTTAATTCACTAGTGATTTCTTTCCTTCAAAAGGTGGAGAAGCCTTTATAGTGGGTAGACAATTTACAAAAAGTACCCTCCTTTCTAGCTACCACTCAATAGATAGTTTTTGGTACCCTTCCTAAAACTGACTCACAAATTTAAGATTGAAAGTTACGAATGATGGATTTCAACTTATAAAAAGGTTTAAATCCTTTTACAATGTTTAAGCTTAGCTAGACTCTAAGCTAACCTGATTCTCTCTTACAAATAGATGGAAAACTGAGTGTTTGCTTTTGATTGCTTGAAATGGAATTTCTGAATGCTGTGATTGCTTGAACAGTGTTTTAGCTCTTAAGAAATTTGAGTTGATTGACCAAGTTTGAACATCTGCTTCAGTCTTTTATTTATAATTGTAGATGGGGGAAGTAGACATTGTAAAATTCTTCTCTTGACTTGTTCTTCAAAATCTCTTCTCTTCACAACTTTTAAATTTGCCCATTTGAAACATATTTTAGGACGTTTATAGACATCGATTTTGAACATTGAAGTGTGAGATTAATCTGTTGATCATTGATGCATCAAAAAATGATTTCTTCGAGCAAATCGGAGTAAGAGAGACTGCACAAGATGCAATGTTGAAGCCTTCAATTAGTTAACTTGTTAACCTTGTAGAGTTACACGGAGACACTTAAAGTGGTGCATGTCAGAAGATGCCTTTTTGCCTTGGATACTTGTGAGTAATCTCCAACATTCTATACTGAAACCTTTTAGAAGCGAGGACCACAGGAATATCTGTTTTGATTTGAGCACTTTTTACTTGAAAAGCATCAAAGGAAATATTTTATCTTCATAGATAGTGTTAAATGCACAAGTGTTATAATATTCTAAGTATCTCAGTTATACTTAGTATTTTACCAAGTAAAAGGTTCTCAGCATATGATGAGTTATATTGTATAAACTATAGAGTACTTAGCATACATCTTTTCCTACTCTAAGCCATCACTTAATTAGAATTCTAGATAATATTGAGTTATTTTCCCTTAAACAAACTCAAGTAAAACTTGCCTATTTAAGAGTCTACTTAGTACCTAATTAATTTCACTATCCTAATCAGTTTGTTAATTCTAAAACATTTATGTACTATGAAGTACTATTAACTTGGGTTGAACAATCTCTCCCATTTTGGAATGGATAAAAAAACAAGGTAGTAGAAGAAATTAATCAAATAATTAGTTTATGGATATAGGAATGCTTGATAGGAGATGTAAGACTCCCTCATGCTGAGTGAACTCCTTTGTTAGTATAGACTCCCCCATACTAAGTGGATTTCCTTCAATTAGCATTAGCTTCCCCATACTTGGGGAACTTTTCTTTATCTTGAGATTTTGTCTTACTCAGCTTCTCCTTTCAAGTTGGTCTTTGTAAATTCCTATAATAGTTTATATGAAAGAATAACAAAACTATAACAAGTTTATAAGCTCTTAACTTTTAAAAGAAACTTGTAATTTTTCATTAATAAAAACTTAGTTAGTACACAAAGAGTGTCCTATACTGAGTGTTTACAATTCTGCGATATTATAAGATTTATATACTAGGATCTATCTTCAAGACTTTGGATCGTGCTGATGAGGCTGATGGTGAGAAGATAAGTCTCTTCCTCTAGAATGTTTTTGATGTTGTTGTTGGTGTTGTTACTGATGCTAGTGCTCTAGTGGATGTTGCGACCTTGGATGAATATTTTCTCTATGATGTTGAGCTGCTTTGCAAGCATCTTCACTTACTTTCTCCCCCTTTGATAGTTGTTCCATCACAATCTAATTGAGATAGCATTGAAGGAGTCTATAGCACTTTGAAAATCCTCTTACTTTCCAATGATGGCTGGTGATATCTCTTGCTCAAGATGCTCTTTCCCTTATGTTGATAAAACCTCTTGCTCATTTAACTCTTGTAGCAACAAATGATGACACCTTGTGAGGTGAGCGATTAGGTCAAATCCTTGGCAAGTAAACTATTGAAGTCACTATAGAAGACCTCTCAAATCAGCTGCAGATAAAGCTATCTTCAATTTGGCTTCCATTTTAATGATCCTTGGATAGATTAGATGTATAATCCTTGCTGTGTAATCTATATCATGTGCATTATTCTCTCTAGTATCCACCAAACGTTATAATTTATATTGAAGTTTATTGATACAATCAACCAAGGCATTGAGCTTCTTGTGAACTATGAGACCACTACTAGGGTCAATTAACTCAGAAGGCTCAAGAAATAGCTTAGTCGTGGCACTGATCAAAATTGTTTGAGAGTTCTTTATAGAATCTTCGGTATTATATTTGATAAGAGCGCAAGTTGAGTCCAATTTATCACTTAGCGCTCTCCATGTTCAATGTTGGCTTATCCTTTTTCTTGATAGCTTCTTCCGCCTTCTTGACAATTCCGTCAACCTTCTTATCATAAACGATCATCAGCTTAGACATCTTATCCATCATATTGCACATGTTGTGCCCTAGATTCTTATTTTTATCCAGTTCCTTTAACAATTCATCAATCTTGTTGTCCATGTTGGTCTTTATCTTGGCCTGCTTTTCACCAAACTTATGGAACTGCACAGTATGAGTTACCAGTATGGCGTTTAGACTACTCAGTTGTTCTAAGGCAGCATCTATACTACACTTCACCTTACCTACTGATAGCAGCCCACCATAAGGCCATTAACCCGAGAGGCCCACTCCAAGCCCAAGAGGCTTGGAGAGCATACATAACTTCCACCGTTACGCCCAGCTGAGTGCACAACGGTTATTGGCATAAGTGGATGGTTAATACATAGTGGAGGTAGCAGTTATAGCATGACTAGCATGCATAATGATAGCGGTTGTGGCACTGATCAGAACTATAAATGCTATGACTTCACAGGCTGCACGGGTACGTAACAAAAAAACCAAGAACAATCACATTATCTTTATAACTCCCCACGTATACTAACTTGAGCATCGGAGAGGCTTCCCTGGAATCCTGGCCGAGCCTATCTAACCATTATTTGTGGTTGCAGGTGAACAAAGCCAACGACTTACATTTGGAACTAGCTGATATCATTGGTGCGGTGAGCGTGGATAGCTTCCTCGTCAGATTTCAGTCATGAACCCAGAATCATCTTAGTAGAAAACAAAGGTAGTCAGGGAGTTGGGAGAAGGTCATGGCCATAGAGAGAGTACCTCCATGGAAACAGGTGAGCGCACCCCACCTCGAGATGTCCTGGAAAATATAATGACACATATACCAATCTCGGAGGAAATGGAAAGGGATTTGGAGGCCTGGCTCCTCCCTAGTGCCACGCCAAAGGAGAAAGCTTTGGCTAAATACACCAAACAGCTGATGTATACAATGGCAATGGTACAGGACACCGTCAATGAGGAGAGGTCGACCCGCGAGGTCAGCGAAAGAAGGCTTCAAGCCCTGGAAACTGCTATGCAGAGTCGAAGCCCACGGGGATACAAAAGAAGCCTGGTATATAGCAGGCCTAAAATCGAGGAACCAAAAATGATCAAAAAGATCGCAGAATGGAGTGAAGAGAGGTCGGAGAGGTGACAGGAGAAATCCTATAGCCCCATTAAATCCCACCGCTGAGAAAAGAAGCCGGAGTCGGAGGATTGGAGTAAGAGCAGCCTCCAGATTTTGGAAAGGCAACATGGATGGGAAAGTCAAGGTTCTTTTGAAGAGTGGATATCCCAAACTAAGACTCTGATACTTTGGTCTCAAGGCAGAAGGCCACCTTTGGAAAGAGAGGTGGTGATCCAAGCTAAGGAGGGAGTTGGTTTGAAGAGGTCCTGATTAGATTATTTCAGAGATATAGAGGGCAAGACTAGCAACACCTAGGAAGATTACAATGAGGATGCCTAGGGGACTGTTAAGAAGGAGGAGATGGAGGCAGCTATGAGGCGTAGAAAGTGGAGATGACGAAGGACCTCAAGGCATACATAACTGAGGTCGGCGTAGATCCGGTGTTACCAGGAATTGAGGATGCGGAGTCCCCTTTCTCTAGGGAAATTCAGCAGGCCCCCTTTGATCCAAAGTTCAAGTACCCAAAGCTACACATGTATAACGGCGAGGGGGATCTAGCTAATCACATAAAGAATTTTCATCGTTCCTTAATCTCCACGGTGGCGACGGACCCCATGAAGTGTAAATTGTTCCCGGCCATGCTAGATGGGCCAGCAAATTACTAGTTCGAAGGTCTCAAGCCGGGATCCATCATGTCTTTCAAACAGATGGCCCAGGATTTCATTCTGTATTTTATCACTTCGGTGTTACCCCATAAGACAGTCCAAGATTTGCAGTTGTGCAAGCAAGCCCGGGGGGAAAGCCTATCCACATTCCTGGAATGATTCAACAAACTGACACTAGAGATCAAGGGGGCGGCTTGGAATTAGCCATTGATGCTCTGGTAAATAACTGATGATGTCCTGACTTGTCAAAGGAATTGTTGATTAAAAGATCGAAGTCTCTAGCGGTAATGATGTAGGAAGCACAAAAATGGATAGTATGGGAGAACCATCAGAAGTAGATAGCGGGACAAGATGGTGGGAGAAGCAACATGAGCTCAACAAGGCAATAGGGTGTTGGCCACGCACAAAGGGGGGAGTTCAGGAGAAAGGAGAGCAAAGAGTTCCTACCATTGCAAGAAAGCAAGAGGGAGGTGTTCTACTACGTGTAACAAAATGGCCAAAACATAGAATATCCCCTTAAGATGTGACAGCCAGGGAAGCTGGGAATGTACTGCAACTTCCATAAGTTGGGAGGCCACGATACTGAAGAATGCAGTCACCTGGCAATAGAGTTGAATAAGAAGGCCACGGTCGGAGAGTTTAATAGTTTCTTAGCTGATAACCTTGGAAGGAACCAGAGTCAAAAGCAACCCGACCACCAAAAAGATACAGGAAGAAAGGCCTAGGTATGAGAGGAGGGAGAGAGGTAGCAATGTCCCACCGATCCCCCAGGGAATCATACACGTGATTGCAGGAGGCCTCGCCTGGCTAAAATGGAGTCATGCTTGCACGGACCCTAGTGCGAGTTTCTCTTTTGCACATATGAAGAAGCCCTCTCCCCATTCAGATGCCCTAGTGGTCAATATCAACATTGATGATTACTTGGTAAAGAGGGTCCTAATCGATATGGGGAGTTCAATCAACTTGATGACTTCGGCCACTTTCAACGCCCTCCAAATTAATCTAAACAACCTAAGAATGGACCAGGGGCCGGTCATAAGGTTGGCAGGGCAGTCGGTGACCGTGGTAGGGTCCGTCATGGTAACTCTAATAATGGGGGATTCCTACCCCAGATGGAAAAGTCAGACAGAGTTCTTGGTGGTCGACATGTTGTTTGCTTACAACTTGATCATAGGAAGACCCACCATTTCAGATTCCGATGCTGTGATTTCTCTGTGACACCTCGCCATGTTGATCCCATGCCACAAGGGGTTAGCCTTGGTCCTAGTTAGCCTTGGTCTAGGGTAGCCAACATGTGGCTCGAGAAACATATATGGCCTCCTTGAGGTCTAACCCTGCACCAAAGCATGAACAAAAAGACAAAGTCAAGGTCGTAGATAGATTGGAAACCCTGGTTCTGGCCCGGGGCAAAGAAATTAGAGTAGAAGAGACACTAAAGGGAGAGCCTAAGGATGACTTGGCCAGGGTCCTGATAGAAAATATGCATGCTTTTGCATGGTAGCCAGAGGATGTGAAGGGGGTTGGCCCTATGCTCATGGAGCACCAGCTAAACATAAGCCCAGACTTCACCCTGGTGAGGAAAAAAGAGAAGGAACCATGGCTCGAAAAAGCAACATGCCATAATGGAAGAAGTAAATTGATTATTAAGAATTGGTCATATCCGGGAGGTGCAATATCCAGAGTGGGTTGCCAATGTGGTATTGGTCAAGAAGCCCAGCGGGGACTATCGCATGTGTGTAGATTTCACATACTTGAATCAAGCATGCCTAAAAGATTATTTTCCACTGCCAAGCATCGACTCGTTGGTAGATTCAATAGTAGGGTTCATCGCTTACTCTACCTTGGATGCTCAAGCAGGGTTGTGAGCACGGGATTTTGTACCAGCTCGCGCATTCAATGATGACGGCTTTTCGGGAAATTTATCCTCGAATCACACGATTTTCGACCATCCGACAATCTTCATATGGGAATCCTCCTCAGACGTTTTAAATTATTTAACTAAAAAAAAATCCCGTGCGGAGGCAGCCTCACGTGAGACAGCCTCGCGAATGGCAGCCTCGCGCAAAGCTGCGCGAGGCAGCCCGCATTCCCCGCGAGGGTCCTAGGCGACCCACGCGGGGATTCCCGCGAGGGTCCCTAGCGACCCTCACGAGGGAGCCTCGCGGGATTCCCCGCGAGGCCTCGTGAGGGAGCCTCGCGGGGTGCCGCACGAGGCCTCGCGAGGGACCCTCGCAGGAGACCCCACGAGGCCTCGCGAGGGAGTCTTGCACGCGAGACCCCTCCCATGCGAGGCTCCTTGTTTTGGATTTTTCGGGACTTTTTCATCTATAAATAGTCGGGTCTTTTTTGAGTACAGGGGGGAAAATTCAGAGAAAAATCCTCTCTTTCAGAACAAAAAAATAATAACAATAAAAACGATATTTCTTACCTTCTTCTGACTTTGTTATCGGATCAAAAACACGTTTTGAATCCCAAATTTCTTCATCTTTTTATCAAATTTCTTCTTAAATCCTCAGATATTTTCGGTTCTAAAACCAATTTACAACCCGAATCTGATTATCTTTTGGATAAATAAACACTTTATTTTCCAACAAAACAATCTTTTTATAATTAAATTACGTTAAAAATCCAAGAATTAAACGGAGATTTTTGGACTTTTTTACATCAACCTTTTTACCTAAACTACAAAAACGAACGAGGAACGCTCGCAGGGATCTAACGGACACGCCGAAGTGGATTCACGCCAAAAGGGTAAAGCCTCTGAGTTCCTAGAGATGCAAATTCCATGTTCATCTTCTTTTCTTTTTAATTTTTATTTTTGACTTAGGAGTTATTTTTTTTTACTGTAAATAATGTTGTAATTCTCCTTCTTCTTCTTTTATTTCTCTTTAATTTCTGTATTAGAATACCCCAACGAAGGAAATAAAACATATTCCCGGATAACAGATCACACTTTTTACCATGCGACCATTTTCATTAATTAAAATGGATCAACCAATGTGTTAATAAAATGAACGGTTTTATTTAAATGAATAACTTTAAATCGTCGATGTTTTTAATGAGGCCACACGGGCCTTGCAAAATCAAATCGAGCATACGTGGTATATCCCCT